>CAWVQG010000170.1:32078-53152 GCA_963932195.1 Empis livida
TTTTTCCCGTTATTTGGGTGCAAAATAAGGACAAAAACAGAAAACCAAAATATTTCAAATTACTTTTTTTTTTTTTTTTACCGTTATTTGGGTGCAAAATAAGGACAAAAACAGAAAACCAAAATATTTCAGATAACTTTGTTTTTCTTTTTTCCCGTTAATTGGGTGCAAAATAAGGACAAAAACAGAAAACCAAAATATTTCAGATAACCTTTTTTTCTTTTTTTCCCGTTATTTGGGTGCAAAATAAGGACAAAAACATAAAACCAAAATATTTCAGAAAATTTTTTTTTTATTTTTTCCCGTTATTTGGGTGCAAAATAAGGACAAAAACAGAAAACCAAAATATTTCAAATAACTTTTTTTTTATTTTTTCCCGTTATTTTGGTGCAAAATAAGGACAAAAACAGAAAACCAAAATATTTTAAATAACTTTTTTTTTATTTTTTCCCGTTATTTGGGTGCAAAATAAAGACAAAAACAGAAAACCGAAATATTTCAAATAACTTTTTTTTATTTTTTCCTGTTATTTGGGTGCAAAATAAGGCCAAAACAGAAAACCAAAATATTTCAAATAACTTTTTTTTTATTTTTTCCCGTTATTTGGGTGCAAAATAAGGACAAAAACAGAAAACCAAAATATTTCAAATAACTTTTTGTTTATTTTTTCCCGTTATTTGGGTGCAAAATAAGGACAAACACAGAAAACCAAAATATTTCAGATAATTTTTTTTTATTTTTTCCCGTTATTTGGGTGCAAAATAAGGACAAAAACAGAAAACCAAAATATTTCAAATAACTTTTTTTTTATTTTTTCCCGTTATTTGGGTGCAAAATAAGGACAAAAACAGAAAACCAAAATATTTCAGATAACTTCTTTTTTCTTTTTTCCCGTTATTTAGGTGCCAAATAAGGACAAAAACAGAAAACCAAAATATTTCAAATAACTTTTTTTTATTTTTTCCCGTTATTTGGGTGCAAAATAAGGACAAAAACAGAAAACCAAGATATTTCAAATAACTTTTTTTTTTATTTTTTCCCGTTATTTGGGTGCAAAATAAGGACAAAAACAGAAAACCAAAATATTTCATATAACTTTTTTTTTATTTTTTACCGTTATTTGGGTGCAAAATAAGGACAAAAACAGAAAACCAAAATATTTCAAATAACATTTTTTTTATTTTTTCCCGTTATTTGGGTGCAAAATAAGGACAAAAACAGAAAAACAAAATATTTCAAATAACTTTTATTTTATTTTTACCCGTTATTTGGGTGCAAAATAAGGACAAAAACAGAAAACCAAAATATTTCAGATAACTTTTTTTTTCTTTTTTCCCGTTAATTGGGTGCAAAATAAGGACAAAAACAGAAAACCAAAATATTTCAGATAACTTTTTTTTGTTTTTTTCCCGTTATTTGGGTGCAAAATAAGGACAAAAACAGAAAACCAAAATATTTCAGAAAATTTTTTTTTATTTTTTCCCGTTATTTGGGTGCAAAATAAGGACAAAAACAGAAAACCAAAATATTTCGAATAACTTTTTTTTTATTTTTTCCCGTTATTTGGGTGCAAAATAAGGACAAAAACAGAAAACCAAAATATTTCAAATAACTTTTATTCTATTTTTTCCCGTTATTTGGGTGCAAAATAAGGACAAAAACAGAAAACCAAAATATTTTAAATAACTTTTTTTTTATTTTTTCTCGTTATTTGGGTGCAAAATAAGGACAAAAACAGAAAACCGAAATATTTCAAAGAACTTTTTTTTATTTTTTCCTGTTATTTGGGTGCAAAATAAGGAGAAAAACAGAAAACCAAAATATTTCAAATAACTTTTTTTTTATTTTTTCCCGTTATTTGGGTGCAAAATAAGGACAAAAACAGAAAACCAAAATATTTCAAATAACTTTTTTTTTATTTTTTCCCGTTATTTGGGTGCAAAATAAGGACAAACACAGAAAACCAAAATATTTCGGATAATTTTTTTTATTTTTTCCCGTTATTTGGGTGCAAAATAAGGACAAAAACAGAAAACCAAAATATTTCAAATAACTTTTTTTTATTTTTTCCCGTTATTTGGGTGAAAAGTAAGGACAAAAACAGAAAACCAAAATATTTCAGATAACTTCTTTTTTCTTTTTTCCCGTTATTTAGGTGCCAAATAAGGACAAAATCAGAAAACCAAAATATTTCAAATAACTTTTTTATATTTTTTCCCCTTATTTGGGTGCAAAATAAGGACAAAAACAGAAAACCAAGATATTTCAAATAACTTTTTTTTTATTTTTTCCCGTTATTTGGCTGCAAAATAAGGACAAAAACAGAAAACCAAAATATTTCAGATAACTTTGTTTTTCTTTTTTCCCGTTAATTGGGTGCAAAATAAGGACAAAAACAGTAAACCAAAATATTTCAGAAAATTTTATTTTAATTTTTTCCCGTTATTTGGGTGCAAAATAAGGACAAAAACAGAAAACCAAAATATTTCGAATAACTTTTTTTTTATTTTTTCCCGTTATTTGGGTGCAAAATAAGCATAAAAACAGAAAACCAAAATATTTCAAATAACTTTTTTTTTATTTTTTCCCGTTATTTGGGTGCAAAATAAGGACAAAAACAGAAAACCAAAATATTTTAAATAACTTTTTTTTTATATTTTCCCGTTATTTGGGTGCAAAATAAGGACAAAAACAGAAAACCGAAATATTTCAAATAACTTTTTTTTATTTTTTCCTGTTATTTGGGTGCAAAATAAGGAGAAAAACAGAAAACCAAAATATTTCAAATAACTTTTTTTTTATTTTTTCCCGTTATTTGGGTGCAAAATAAGGACAAAAACAGAAAACCAAAATATTTCAAATAACTTTTTTTTTATTTTTTCCCGTTATTTGGGTGCAAAATAAGTACAAACACAGAAAACCAAAATATTTCAGATAATTTTTTCTATTTTTTCCCGTTATTTGGGTGCAAAATAAGGACAAAAACAGAAAACCAAAATATTTCAAATAACTTTTTTTTATTTTTTCCCGTTATTTGGGTGAAAAGTAAGGACAAAAACAGAAAACCAAAATATTTCAGATAACTTCTTTTTTCTTTTTTCCCGTTATTTGGGTGCAAAATAAGGACAAAAACAGAAAACCAAAATATTTCAGAAAATTTTATTTTAATTTTTTCCCGTTATTTGGGTGCAAAATAAGGACAAAAACAGAAAACCAAAATATTTCGAATAACTTTTTTTTTATTTTTTCCCGTTATTTGGGTGCAAAATAAGGACAAAAACAGAAAACCTAAATATTTCAAATAACTTTTTTTTTATTTTTTCCCGTTATTTGGGTGCAAAATAAGGACAAAAACAGAAAACCAAAATATTTCAGATAACTTTTTTTTATTTTTTCCCGTTATTTGGGTGCCAAATAAGGACAAAAACAGAAAACCAAAATATTTCAAATAACTTTTTTTTTATTTTTTCCCGTCATTTAGGTGCAAAATAAGGACAAAAACAGAAAACCAAAATATTTCAGATAAATTTTTTTTTATTATTTCCCGTTATTTGGGTGCAAAATAAGGACAAAAACGGAAAACCAAAATATTTCAAATAACTTTTATTCTATTTTTTCCCGTTATTTGGGTGCAAAATAAGGATAAAAAACAGAAAACCAAAATATTTTAAATAACTTTTTTTTTATTTTTTCCCGTTATTTGGGTGCAAAATAAGGACAAAAACAGAAAACCGAAATATTTCAAATAACTTTTTTTTATTTTTTCCTGTTATTTGGGTGCAAAATAACGAGAAAAACAGAAAACGAAAATATTTCAAATAACTTTTTTTTTATTTTTTCCCGTTATTTGGGTGCAAAATAAGGACAAAAACAGAAAACCAAAATATTTCAAATAACTTTTTTTTTATTTTTTCCCGTTATTTGGGTGCAAAATAAGGACAAACATAGAAAACCAAAATATTTCAGATAATTTTTTTTATTTTTTCCCGTTATTTGGGTGCAAAATAAGGACAAAAACAGAAAACCAAAATATTTCAAATAACTTTTTTTTATTTTTTCCCGTTATTTGGGTGCAAAATAAGGACAAAAACAGAAAACCAAAATATTTCAGATAAATTTTTTTTTATTATTTCCCGTTATTTGGGTGCAAAATAAGGACAAAAACAGAAAACCAAAATATTTCAAATAACTTTTATTCTATTTTTTCCCGTTATTTGGGTGCAAAATAAGGACAAAAACAGAAAACCAAAATATTTTAAATAACCTTTTTTTTATTTTTTCCCGTTATTTGGGTGCAAAATAAGGACAAAAACAGAAAACCGAAATATTTCAAATAACTTTTTTTTATTTTTCCTGTTATTTGGGTGCAAAATAAGGAGAAAAAGAGAAAACCAAAATATTTCAAATAACTTTTTTTTTATTTTTTCCCGTTATTTGGGTGCAAAATAAGGACAAAAACAGAAAACCAAAATATTTCAAATAACTTTTTTTTTATTTTTTCCCGTTATTTGGGTGCAAAATAAGGACAAACACAGAAAACCAAAATATTTCAGATAATTTTTTTTATTTTTTCCCGTTATTTGGGTGCAAAATAAGGACAAAAACAGAAAACCAAAATATTTCAAATAACTTTTTTTTATTTTTTCCCGTTATTTGGGTGAAAAGTAAGGACAAAAACAGAAAACCAAAATATTTCAGATAACTTCTTTTTTCTTTTTTCCCGTTATTTAGGTGCCAAATAAGGACAAAAACAGAAAACTAAAATATTTCAAATAACTTTTTTTTATTTTTTCCCGTTATTTGGGTGCAAAATAAGGACAAAAACAGAAAACCAAGATATTTCAAATAACTTTTTTTTAAATTTTTTCCCGTTATTTGGGTGCAAAATAAGGACAAAAACAGAAAACCAAAATATTTCATATAACTTTTTTTTTATTTTTTACCGTTATTTGGGTGCAAAATAAGGACAAAAACAGAAAACCAAAATATTTCAAATAACTTTTTTTTTATTTTTTCCCGTTATTTGGGTGCAAAATAAGGACAAAAACAGAAAACCAAGATATTTCAAATAACTTTTTTTTTATTTTTTCCCGTTATTTGGGTGCAAAATAAGGGCAAAAACAGAAAACCAAAATATTTCAAATAACTTTTTTTTAATTTTTTCCCGTTATTTGACAGAAAACCAAAATATTTCAAATAACTTTTTTTTATTTTTTCCCGTTATTTGGGTGCAAAATAAGGACAAAAACAGAAAACCAAAATATTTCAGATAACTTCTTTTTTCTTTTTTCCCGTTATTTAGGTGCCAAATAAGGACAAAAACAGAAAACCGAAATATTTCAAATAACTTTTTTTTATTTTTTCCCGTTATTTGGGTGCAAAATAAGGACAAAAACAGAAAACCAAGATATTTCAAATAACTTTTTTTTTATTTTTTCCCGTTATTTGGGTGCAAAATAAGGGCAAAAACAGAAAACCAAAATATTTCAGAAAACTTTTTTTTTCTTTTTTCCCGTTAATTGGGTGCAAAATAAGGACAAAAACAGAAAACCAAAATATTTCAGATAACTTTTTTTTGTATTTTTCCTGTTATTTGGGTGCAAAATAAGGACAAAAACAGAAAACCAAAATATTTCAGAAAATTTTATTTTAATTTTTTCCCGTTATTTGGGTGCAAAATAAGGACAAAAACAGAAAACCAAAATATTTCAAATAACTTTTTTTTTATTTTTTCCCGTTATTTGGGTGCAAAATAAGGACAAAAACAGAAAACCAAAATATTTCAGATAACTTTTTTTCTTTTTTCCCGTTATTTGGGTGCAAAATAAGGACAAAAACAGAAAACCAAAATATTTCAGATAACTTTTTTTTATTTTTTCCCGTTATTTGGGTGCCAAATAAGGACAAAAACAGAAAACCAAAATATTTCAAATAACTTTTTTTTTATTTTTTCCCGTCATTTAGGTGCAAAATAAGGACAAAAACAGAAAACCAAAATATTTCAGATAAATTTTTTTTTATTATTTCCCGTTATTTAGGTGCAAAATAAGGACAAAAACAGAAAACCAAAATATTACAAATAACTTTTTTTTTATTTTTTCCCGTTATTTGGGTGCAAAATAAGGACAAAAACAGAAAACCAAAATATTTCAAATAACTTTTTTTTATTTTTTCCTGTTATTTGGGTGCAAAATAAGAACAAAAACAGAAAACCAAAATATTTCAAATATTTTTTTTTTATTTTTTCCTGTTATTTGGGTGCAAAATAAGGACAAAAACAGAAAACCAAAATATTTCAAATTTTTTTTTTTTTATTTTTTCCGTTATTTGGGTGCAAAATTAGGACAAAAACAGAAAACCAAAATATTTCAAATAACTTTTTTTTTATTTTTTCCCGTTATTTGGGTGCAAAATAAGGACAAAAGCAGAATACCAAAATATTTCAGATAACTTTTTTTTTATTTTTTCCCGTAATTTGGGTGCAAAATAAGGACAAAAACAGAAAACGAAAATATTTCAAATAACTTTTTTTTATTTTTTCCTGTTATTTGGGTGCAAAATAAGGACAAAACAGAAAACCAAAATATTCCAAATAACTTTTTTTTTTATTTTTTCCCGCTATTTGGGTGCAAAATAAGGACAAAAACAGAAAACCGAAATATTTCAAATAACTTTTTTTTTATTTTTTCCCGTTATTTGGGTGCAAAAAAGGACAAAAACAGAAGAAAAAAAAAATTTCAGATAACTTTTTTTTCATTTTTTCCCGTTATTTGGGTGCAAAATAAGGACAAAAACAGAAAACCAAAATATTTCAGATAACTTTTTTTTTATTTTTTCCCGTTATTTGGGTGCAAAATAAGGACAAAAACAGAAAACCAAAATATTTCAGATAACTTTTTTTTATTTTTTCCCGTATTTGTGTGCAAAATAAGGACAAAAACAGAAAACCAAAATATTTCAAATAAATTTTTTTTATTTTTTCCCGTTATTTGGGTGCAAAATAAGGACAAAAACAAAAAACCAAAATATTTCAAATAACTTTTTTTTTATTTTTTCCCGTTATTTGGGTGCAAAATAATGACAAAAACAGAAAACCAAAATATTTCAAAAAACTTTTTTTTTTATTTCTTCCAGTTATTTGTGTGCAAAATAAGGACAAAAACAGAAAACCAAAATATCTCAAATAACTTTTCTTTTTTTTCCCGTTATTTGGGTGCAAAATAAGGACAAAAACAGAAAACCTAAATATTTCAAATAACTTTTTTTTTATTTTTTCCCGTTATTTGGGTGCAAAATAAGGACAAAAACAGAAAACCAAAATATTTCAAATAACTTTTTTTTAATTTTTTCCCGTTATTTGGGTGCAAAATAAGGACAAAAACAGAAAACCAAAATATTTCAGATAACTTTTTTTTTATTTTTTCCCGTTATTTGGGTGCAAAATAAGGACAAAAACAGAAAACCAAAATATTTCACATAACTTTTTTTTTATTTTTCCCGTTATTTGGGTGCAAAATAAGCACAAAAACAGAAAACCAAAATATTTCACATAACTTTTTTTTTATTTTTTCCCGTTATTTGTGTGTAAAATAAGGACAAAAACAGAAAACCAAAATATTTCAAAAAACTTTTTTTTTTATTTCTTCCAGTTATTTGTGTGCAAAATAAGGACTAAACAGAAAACCAAAATATTTCAAATAACTTTTTTTTTTTTTTCCTGTTATTTGGGTGCAATATAAGGACAAAAACAAAAAACCTAAATATTTCAAATAACTTTTTTTTTATTTTTTCCCGTTATTTGGGTGCAAAATAATGACAAAAACAGAAAACCAAAATATTTCAAATAACTTTTTTTTTATTTTTCCCCGTTATTTGGGTGCAAAATAAGGATAAAGAGAGAAAACCAAAATATTTCAGATAATTTTTTTTTATTTTTTCCCGTTATTTGGGTGCAAAATAAGGACAAAAACAGAAAACCAAAATATTTCAAATAACTTTTTTTTTATTTTTTCCCGTTATTTGTGAGCAAAATAAGGACAAAAACTGAAAACCAAAATATTTCAAATAACTTTTTTTTTATTTTTTCCCGTTATTTGGGTGCAAAATAAGGACAAAAACAGAAAACCAAAATATTTCAAATAACTTTTTTTTTATTTTTTCGTGTTATTTGGGTGCAAAATAAGGACAAAAACAGAAAACCAAAATATTTCAAATAACTTTTTTTTTATTTTTTCCCGTTATTTGAGTGCACAATAAGGACAAAAAAAAACCAAACTATTTCACATAATTTTTTTTTTCTTTTTTCCCGTTATTTACGTGCAAAATATGGACAAAAAAAGAAAACCAAAATATTAAAGATAAATTTTTTTTTATTTTTTCCCGTTATTTGGGTGCAAAATAAGGACAAAAACCGAAAACCAAAATATTTCAAATAACTTTTTTTTTATTTTTTCCCGTTATTTGGGTGCAAAATAAGGACAAAAACAGAAAACCAAAATATTTCAAATAACTTTTTTTTTATTTTTTCCCGTTATTTGAGTGCACAATAAGGACAAAAAAAAACCAAACTATTTCAGATAACTTTTTTGTTCTTTTTTCCCGTTATTTACGTGCAAAATATGGACAAAAACAGAAAACCAAAATATTTCATATAACTTTTTTTTTATTTTTTACCGTTATTTGGGTGCAAAATAAGGACAAAAACAGAAAACCAAAATATTTCAAATTTTTTTTTTTTTATTTTTTCCGTTATTTGGGTGCAAAATAAGGACAAAAACAGAAAACCAAAATATTTCAAATAACTTTTTTTTTATTTTTTCCCGTTATTTGGGTGCAAAATAAGGACAAAAGCAGAATACCAAAATATTTCAGATAACTTTTTTTTTATTTTTTCCCGTTATTTGGGTGCAAAATAAGGACAAAAACAGAAAACCAAAATATTTCAAATAACATTTTTTTTATTTTTTCCCGTTATTTGGGTGCAAAATAAGGACAAAAACAGAAAAGCAAAATATTTTAAATAACTTTTATTTTATTTTTACCCGTTATTTGGGTGCAAAATAAGGGCAAAAACAGAAAACCAAAATATTTCAGATAACTTTTTTTTTCTTTTTTCCTGTTATTTGGGTGCAAAATAAGGAGAAAAACAGAAAACCAAAATATTTCAAATAACTTTTTTTTTATTTTTTCCCGTTATTTGGGTGCAAAATAAGGACAAAAACAGAAAACCAAAATATTTCAAATAACTTTTTTTTTATTTTCCCGTTATTTGGGTGCAAAATAAGGACAAACACAGAAAACCAAAATATTTCAGATAATTTTTTTTATTTTTTCCCGTTATTTGGGTGCAAAATAAGGACAAAAACAGAAAACCAAAATATTTCAAATAACTTTTTTTTTATTTTTTCCCGTTATTTGGGTGCAAAATAAGGACAAACACAGAAAACCAAAATATTTCAGATAATTTTTTTTATTTTTTCCCGTTATTTGGGTGCAAAATAAGGACAAAAACAGAAAACCAAAATATTTCAAATAACTTTTTTTATTTTTTCCCGTTATTTGGGTGCAAAATAAGGACAAAAACAGAAAACCAAAATATTTCAGATAAATTTTTTTTTATTATTTCCCGTTATTTGGGTGCAAAATAAGGACAAAAACAGAAAACCAAACTATTTCAAATAACTTTTATTCTATTTTTTCCCGTTATTTGGGTGCAAAATAAGGACAAAAACAGAAAACCAAAATATTTTAAATAACTTTTTTTTTATATTTTCCCGTTATTTGGGTGCAAAATAAGGACAAAAACAGAAAACCGAATTATTTCAAATAACTTTTTTTTATTTTTTCCTGTTATTTGGGTGCAAAATAAGGAGAAAAACAGAAAACCAAAATATTTCAAATAACTTTTTTTTTATTTTTTCCCGTTATTTAAGTGCAAAATAAGGACAAAAACAGAAAACCAAAATATTTCAAATAACTTTTTTTTATTTTTTGCCGTTATTTGGGTGAAAAGTAAGGACAAAAACAGAAAACCAAAATATTTCAGATAACTTCTTTTTTCTTTTTTCCCGTTATTTGGGTGCAAAATAAGGACAAAAACAGAAAACCAAAATATTTCAGAAAATTTTATTTTAATTTTTTCCCGTTATTTGGGTGCAAAATAAGGACAAAAACAGAAAACCAAAATATTTCGAATAACTTTTTTTTTATTTTTTCCCGTTATTTGGGTGCAAAATAAGCACAAAAACAGAAAACCAAAATATTTCAAATAACTTTTTTTTTATTTTTTCCCGTCATTTAGGTGCAAAATAAGGACAAAAACAGAAAACCAAAATATTTCAGATAAATTTTTTTTTATTATTTCCCGTTATTTGGGTGCAAAATAAGGACAAAAACAGAAAACCAAAATATTTCAGATAAATTTTTTTTTATTATTTCCCGTTATTTGGGTGCAAAATAAGGACAAAAACAGAAAACCAAAATATTTCAGATAACTTTTTTTTTTTTTTCCCGTTATTTGGGTGCAAAATAAGGACAAAAACAGAAAACCAAAATATTTCAGATAACTTTTTTTTATTTTTTCCCGTTATTTGGGTGCCAAATAAGGACAAAAACAGAAAACCAAAATATTTCAAATAACTTTTTTTTTATTTTTTCCCGTCATTTAGGTGCAAAATAAGGACAAAAACAGAAAACCAAAATATTTCAGATAAATTTTTTTTTATTATTTCCCGTTATTTGGGTGCAAAATAAAGACAAAAACAGAAAACCAAAATATTTCAAATAAGTTTTATTCTATTTTTTCCCGTTATTTGGGTGCAAAATAAGGATAAAAACAGAAAACCAAAATATTTCAAATAACTTTTTTTTTATTTTTTCCCGTTATTTGGGTGCAAAATAAGGACAAAAACAGAAAACCAAAATATTTCAAATAACTTTTTTTTTATTTTTTCCCGTTATTTGGGTGCAAAATAAGGACAAACACAGAAAACCAAAATATTTCAGATAATTTTTTTTATTTTTTCCCGTTATTTGGGTGCAAAATAAGGACAAAAACAGAAAACCAAAATATTTCAAATAACTTTTTTTTATTTTTTCCCGTTATTTGGGTGCAAAATAAGGACAAAAACAGAAAACCAAAATATTTCAGATAAATTTTTTTTATTATTTCCCGTTATTTGGGTGCAAAATAAGGACAAAAACAGAAAACCAAAATATTTCAAATAACTTTTATTCTATTTTTTCCCGTTATTTGGGTGCAAAATAAGGACAAAAACAGAAAACCAAAATATTTTAAATAACTTTTTTTTTATTTTTTCCCGTTATTTGGGTGCAAAATAAGGACAAAAACAGAAAACCGAAATATTTCAAATAACTTTTTTTTATTTTTTCCTGTTATTTGGGTGCAAAATAAGGACAAACACAGAAAACCAAATTATTTCAGATAATTTTTTTTATTTTTTCCCGTTATTTGGGTGCAAAATAAGGACAAAAACAGAAAACCAAAATATTTCAAATAACTTTTTTTTATTTTTTCCCGTTATTTGGGTGAAAAGTAAGGACAAAAACAGAAAACCAAAATATTTCAGATAACTTCTTTTTTATTTTTTCCCGTTATTTAGGTGCCAAATAAGGACAAAAACAGAAAACCAAAATATTTCAAATAACTTTTTTTTATTTTTTCCCGTTATTTGGGTGCAAAATAAGGACAAAAACAGAAAACCAAAATATTTCAGATAACTTTTTTTTCTTTTTTTCCCGTTATTTGGGTGCAAAATAAGGACAAAAACATAAAACCAAAATATTTCAAATAACTTTTTTTTTATTTTTTCCCGTCATTTAGGTGCAAAATAAGGACAAAAACAGAAAACCAAAATATTTCAGATAAATTTTTTTTTATTATTTCCCGTCATTTAGGTGCAAAATAAGGACAAAAACAGAAAACCAAAATATTTCAGATAAATTTTTTTTTATTATTTCCCGTTATTTGGGTGCAAAATAAGGACAAAAACATAAAACCAAAATATTTCAGAAAATTTTTTTTTATTTTTTCCCGTTATTTGGCTGCAAAATAAGGACAAAAACAGAAAACCAAAATATTTCAAATAACTTTTTTTTAATTTTTTCCCGTTATTTGACAGAAAACCAAAATATTTCAAATAACTTTTTTTTATTTTTTCCCGTTATTTGGGTGCAAAATAAGGACAAAAACAGAAAACCAAAATATTTCAGATAACTTCTTTTTTCTTTTTTCCCGTTATTTAGGTGCCAAATAAGGACAAAAACAGAAAACCAAAATATTTCAAATAACTTTTTTTTATTTTTTCCCGTTATTTGGGTGCAAAATAAGGACAAAAACAGAAAACCAAGATATTTCAAAGAACTTTTTTTTTATTTTTTCCCGTTATTTGGGTGCAAAATAAGGACAAAAACAGAAAAGCAAAATATTTCAAATAACTTTTATTTTATTTTTACCCGTTATTTGGGTGCAAAATAAGGGCAAAAACAGAAAACCAAAATATTTCAGATAACTTTTTTTTTCTTTTTTCCCGTTAATTGGGTGCAAAATAAGGACAAAAACAGAAAACCAAAATATTTCAGATAACTTTTTTTTGTTTTTTTCCTGTTATTTGGGTGCAAAATAAGGACAAAAACAGAAAACCAAAATATTTTAGAAAATTTTATTTTAATTTTTTCCCGTTATTTGGGTGCAAAATAAGGACAAAAACAGAAAACCAAAATATTTCGAATAACTTTTTTTTTATTTTTTCCCGTTATTTGGGTGCAAAATAAGCACAAAAACAGAAAACCAAAATATTTCAAATAACTTTTTTTTATTTTTTCCCGTTATTTGGGTTCAAAATAAGGACAAAAACAGAAAACCAAAATATTTCAGATAACTTTTTTTCTTTTTTCCCGTTATTTGGGTGCAAAATAAGGACAAAAACAGAAAACCAAAATATTTCAGATAACTTTTTTTTATTTTTTCCCGTTATTTGGGTGCCAAATAAGGTCAAAAACAGAAAACCAAAATATTTCAAATAACTTTTTTTTATTTTTTCCCGTTATTTAGGTGCAAAATAAGGACAAAAACAGAAAACCAAAATATTTCAGATACATTTTTTTTTATTATTTCCCGTTTATTGGGTGCAAAATAAGGACAAAAACAGAAAACCAAAATATTACAAATAACTTTTTTTTTATTTTTTCCCGTTATTTGGGTGCAAAATAAGGACAAAAACAGAAAACCAAAATATTTCAAATAACTTTTTTTTTATTTTTTCCCGTTATTTGGGTGCAAAATAAGGACAAAACCAGAAAACCAAAATATTTCAAATAACTTTTTTTTTATTTTTTCCCGTTATTTGGGTGCAAAATAAGGACAAACACAGAAAACCAAAATATTTCAGATAATTTTTTTTATTTTTTCCCTTTATTTGGGTGCAAAATAAGGACAAAAACAGAAAATTAAAATATTTCAAATAACTTTTTTTATTTTTTCCCGTTATTTGGGTGCAAAATAAGGACAAAAACAGAAAACCAAAATATTTCAGATAAATTTTTTTTATTTTTTCCTGTTATTTGGGTGCAAAATAAGGAGAAAAACAGAAAACCAAAATATTTCAAATAACTTTTTTTTTATTTTTTCCCGTTATTTGGGTGCAAAATAAGGACAAAACCAGAAAACCAAAATATTTCAAATAACTTTTTTTTTATTTTTTCCCGTTATTTGGGTGCAAAATAAGGACAAACACAGAAAACCAAAATATTTCAGATAATTTTTTTTATTTTTTCCCGTTATTTGGGTGCAAAATAAGGACAAAAACAGAAAACCAAAATATTTCAAATAACTTTTTTTATTTTTTCCCGTTATTTGGGTGCAAAATAAGGACAAAAACAGAAAACCAAAATATTTCAGATAAATTTTTTTTTATTATTTCCCGTTATTTGGGTGCAAAACAAGGACAAAAACAGAAAACCAAAATATTTCAAATAACTTTTATTCTATTTTTTCCCGTTATTTGGGGCAAAATAAGGACAAAAACAGAAAACCAAAATATTTTAAATAACTTTTTTTTTATATTTTCCCGTTATTTGGGAAAATATAAATAAGGACAAAAACAGAAAACCAAAATATTTTAAATAACTTTTTTTTTATATTTTCCCGTTATTTGGCAAAATAAGGACAAAAACAGAAAACCGAAATATTTCAAATAACTTTTTTTTATTTTTTCCTGTTATTTGGGTGCAAAATAAGGAGAAAAACAGAAAACCAAAATATTTCAAATAACTTTTTTTTTATTTTTTCCCGTTATTTGGGTGCAAAATAAGGACAAAAACAGAAAACCAAAATATTTCAAATAACTTTTTTTTTATTTTTTCCCGTTATTTGGGTGCAAAATAAGTACAAACACAGAAAACCAAAATATTTCAGATAATTTTTTTTATTTTTTCCCGTTATTTGGGTGCAAAATAAGGACAAAAACAGAAAACCAAAATATTTCAAATAACTTTTTTTTATTTTTTCCCGTTATTTGGGTGAAAAGTAAGGACAAAAACAGAAAACCAAAATATTTCAGATAACTTCTTTTTTCTTTTTTCCCGTTATTTGGGTGCAAAATAAGGACAAAAACAGAAAACCAAAATATTTCAGAAAATTTTATTTTAATTTTTTCCCGTTATTTGGGTGCAAAATAAGGACAAAAACAGAAAACCAAAATATTTCGAATAACTTTTTTTTTATTTTTTCCCGTTATTTGGGTGCAAAATAAGCACAAAAACAGAAAACCAAAATATTTCAAATAACTTTTTTTTTATTTTTTCCCGTTATTTGGGTGCAAAATAAGGACAAAAACAGAAAACTAAAATATTTCAGATAACTTTTTTTCTTTTTTCCCGTTATTTGGGTGCAAAATAAGGACAAAAACAGAAAACCAAAATATTTCAGATAACTTTTTTTTATTTTTTCCCGTTATTTGGGTGCCAAATAAGGACAAAAACAGAAAACCAAAATATTTCAAATAACTTTTTTTTTATTTTTTCCCGTCATTTAGGTGCAAAATAAGGACAAAAACAGAAAACCAAAATATTTCAGATAAATTTTTTTTTATTATTTCCCGTTATTTGGGTGCAAAATAAAGACAAAAACAGAAAACCAAAATATTTCAAATAACTTTTATTCTATTTTTTCCCGTTATTTGGGTGCAAAATAAGGATAAAAACAGAAAACCAAAATATTTTAAATAACTTTTTTTTTATTTTTTCCCGTTATTTGGGTGCAAAATAAGGACAAAAACAGAAAACCGAAATATTTCAAATAACTTTTTTTTATTTTTTCCTGTTATTTGGGTGCAAAATAAGGAGAAAAACAGAAAACCAAAATATTTCAAATAACTTTTTTTTTATTTTTTCCCGTTATTTGGGTGCAAAATAAGGACAAAAACAGAAAACCAAAATATTTCAAATAACTTTTTTTTTATTTTTTCCCGTTATTTGGGTGCAAAATAAGGACAAACACAGAAAACCAAAATATTTCAGATAATTTTTTTTATTTTTTCCCGTTATTTGGGTGCAAAATAAGGACAAAAACAGAAAACCAAAATATTTCAAATAACTTTTTTTTATTTTTTCCCGTTATTTGGGTGCAAAATAAGGACAAAAACAGAAAACCAAAATATTTCAGATAAATTTTTTTTTATTATTTCCCGTTATTGGGGTGCAAAATAAGGACAAAAACAGAAAACCAAAATATTTCAAATAACTTTTATTCTATTTTTTCCGGTTATTTGGGTGCAAAATAAGGACAAAAACAGAAAACCAAAATATTTTAAATAACTTTTTTTTTATTTTTTCCCGTTATTTGGGTGCAAAATAAGGACAAAAACAGAAAACCGAAATATTTCAAATAACTTTTTTTTATTTTTTCCTGTTATTTGGGTGCAAAATAAGGAGAAAAACAGAAAACCAAAATATTTCAAATAACTTTTTTTTTATTTTTTCCCGTTATTTGGGTGCAAAATAAGGACAAAAACAGAAAACCAAAATATTTCAAATAACTTTTTTTTTATTTTTTCCCGTTATTTGAGTGCAAAATAAGGACAAACACAGAAAACCAAAATATTTCAGATAATTTTTTTTATTTTTTCCCGTTATTTGGGTGCAAAATAAGGACAAAAACAGAAAACCAAAATATTTCAAATAACTTTTTTTTATTTTTTCCCGTTATTTGGGTGAAAAGTAAGGACAAAAACAGAAAACCAAAATATTTCAGATAACTTCTTTTTACTTTTTTCCCATTATTTAGGTGCCAAATAAGGACAAAAACAGAAAACCAAAATATTTCAAATTTTTTTTTTTTATTTTTTCCGTTATTTGGGTGCAAAATAAGGACAAAAACAGAAAACCAAAATATTTCAAATAACTTTTTTTTTATTTTTTCCCGTTATTTGGGTGCAAAATAAGGACAAAAACAGAAAACCAAAATATTTCAAATAACATTTTTTTTATTTTTTCCCGTTATTTGGGTGCAAAATAAGGACAAAAACAGAAAAGCAAAATATTTCAAATAACTTTTATTTTATTTTTACCCGTTATTTGGGTGCAAAATAAGGGCAAAAACAGAAAACCAAAATATTTCAGATAACTTTTTTTTGTTTTTTTCCTGTTATTTGGGTGCAAAATAAGGACAAAAACAGAAAACCAAAATATTTCAGAAAATTTTATTTTAATTTTTTCCCGTTATTTTGGTGCAAAATAAGGACAAAAACAGAAAACCAAAATATTTCGAATAACTTTTTTTTTATTTTTTCCCGTTATTTGGGTGCAAAATAAGCACAAAAACAGAAAACCAAAATATTTCAAATAACTTTTTTTTTATTTTTTCCCGTTATTTGGGTGCAAAATAAGGACAAAAACAGAAAACCAAAATATTTCAGATACCTTTTTTTCTTTTTTCCCGTTATTTGGGTGCAAAATAAGGACAAAAACAGAAAACCAAAATATTTCATATAACTTTTTTTTATTTTTTCCCGTTATTTGGGTGCCAAATAAGGACAAAAACAGAAAACCAAAATATTTCAAATAACTTTTTTTTTATTTTTTCCCGTCATTTAGGTGCAAAATAAGGACAAAAACAGAAAACCAAAATATTTCAGATAAATTTTTTTTTATTATTACCCGTTATTTGGGTGCAAAATAAGGACAAAAACAGAAAACCAAAATATTACAAATAACTTTTTTTTTATTTTTTCCCGTTATTTGGGTGCAAAATAAGGACAAAAACAGAAAACCAAAATATTTCAAATAACTTTTTTTTATTTTTTCCTGTTATTTGGGTGCAAAATAAGAACAAAAACAGAAAACCAAAATATTTCAAATAATTTTTTTTAATTTTTTCCTGTTATTTGGGTGCAAAATAAGGACAAAAACAGAAAACCAAAATATTTCAAATTTTTTTTTTTTTATTTTTTCCGTTATTTGGGTGCAAAATAAGGAAAAAACAGAAAACCAAAATATTTCAAATAACTTTTTTTTTATTTTTTCCCGTTATTTGGGTGCAAAATAAGGACAAAAGCAGAATACCAAAATATTTCAGATAACTTTTTTTTTATTTTTTCCCGTTATTTGGGTGCAAAATAAGGACAAAAGCAGGATACCAAAATATTTCAGATAACTTTTTTTTTATTTTTTCCCGTTATTTGGGTGCAAAATAAGGACAAAAACAGAAAACCAAAATATTTCAAATAACTTTTTTTTATTTTTTCCTGTTATTTGGGTGCAAAATAAGGACAAAACAGAAAACCAAAATATTCCAAATAACTTTTTTTTTATTTTTTCCCGTTATTTGGGTGCAAAATAAGGACAAAAACAGAAAACCGAAATATTTCAAATAACTTTTTTTTTATTTTTTCCCGTTATTTGGGTGCAAAAAAGGACAAAATCAGAAAAGAAAAAAAATTTCAGATAACTTTTTTTTCATTTTTTCCCGTTATTTGGGTGCAAAATAAGGACAAAAACAGAAAACCAAAATATTTCAAATTTTTTTTTTTTTATTTTTTCCGTTATTTGGGTGCAAAATAAGGACAAAAACAGAAAACCAAAATATTTCAAATAACTTTTTTTTTATTTTTTCCCGTTATTTGGGTGCAAAATAAGGACAAAAGCAGAATACCAAAATATTTCAGATAATTTTTTTTTATTTTTTCCCGTTATTTGGGTGCAAAATAAGGACAAAAACAGAAAACCAAAATATTTCAAATAACTTTTTTTTATTTTTTCCCGTTATTTGGGTGAAAAGTAAGGACAAAAACAGAAAACCAAAATATTTCAGATAACTTCTTTTTTCTTTTTTCCCGTTATTTGGGTGCAAAATAAGGACAAAAACAGAAAACCGAAATATTTCAAATAACTTTTTTTATTTTTTCCTGTTATTTGGGTGCAAAATAAGGAGAAAAACAGAAAACCAAAATATTTCAAATAACTTTTTTTTTATTTTTTCCCGTTATTTGGGTGCAAAATCAGGACAAAAACAGAAAACCAAAATATTTCAAACAACTTTTTTTTTATTTTTTCCCGTTATTTGGGTGCAAAATAAGGACAAACACAGAAAACCAAAATATTTCAGATAATTTTTTTTATTTTTTCCCGTTATTTGGGTGCAAAATAAGGACAAAAACAGAAAACCAAAATATTTCAAATAACTTTTATTCTATTTTTTCCCGTTATTTGGGTGCAAAATAAGGACAAAAGCAGAAAACCAAAATATTTTAAATAACTTTTTTTTTTATATTTTCCCGTTATTTGGGTGCAAAATAAGGACAAAAACAGAAAACCGAAATATTTCAAATAATTTTTTTTTATTTTTTCCTGTTATTTGGGTGCAAAATAAGGAGAATAACAGAAAACCAAAATATTTCAAATAACTTTTTTTTTATTTTTTCCCGTTATTTGGGTGCAAAATATGGACAAAAACAGAAAACCAAAATATTTCAAATAACTTTTTTTTTATTTTTTCCCGTTATTTGGGTGCAAAATAAGTACAAACACAGAAAACCAAAATATTTCAGATAATTTTTTTTTATTTTTTCCCGTTATTTGGGTGCAAAATAAGGACAAAAACAGAAAACCAAAATATTTCAAATAACTTTTTTTTATTTTTTCCCGTTATTTGGGTGAAAAGTAAGGACAAAAACAGAAAACCAAAATATTTCAGATAACTTCTTTTTTCTTTTTTCCCGTTATTTGGGTGCAAAATAAGGACAAAAACAGAGAACCAAAATATTTCAGAAAATTTTATTTTAATTTTTTCCCGTTATTTGGGTGCAAAATAAGGACAAAAACAGAAAACCAAAATATTTCGAATAACTTTTTTTTTTATTTTTTCCCGTTATTTGGGTGCAAAATAAGCACAAAAACAGAAAACCAAAATATTTCAAATAACTTTTTTTTTATTTTTTCCCGTTATTTGGGTGCAAAAGAAGGACAAAAACAGAAAACCAAAATATTTCAGATAACTTTTTTTCTTTTTTCCCGTTATTTGGGTGCAAAATAAGGACAAAAACAGAAAACCAAAATATTTCAGGTAACTTTTTTTTATTTTTTCCCGTTATTTGGGTGCCAAATAAGGACAAAAACAGAAAACCAAAATATTTCAAATAACTTTTTTTTTATTTTTTCCCGTCATTTAGGAGCAAAATAAGTACAAAAACAGAAAACCAAAATATTTCAGATAAATTTTTTTTTATTATTTCCCGTTATTTGGGTGCAAAATAAGGACAAAAACAGAAAACCAAAATATTTCAAATAACTTTTATTCTATTTTTTCCCGTTATTTGGTTGCAAAATAAGGATAAAAACAGAAAACCAAAATATTTTAAATAACTTTTTTTTTATTTTTTCCCGTTATTTGGGTGCAAAATAAGGACAAAAACAGAAAACCGAAATATTTCAAATAACTTTTTTTTATTTTTTCCTGTTATTTGGGTGCAAAATAAGGAGAAAAACAGAAAACCAAAATATTTCAAATAACTTTTTTTTTATTTTTTCCCGTTATTTGGGTGCAAAATAAGGACAAAAACAGAAAACCAAAATATTTCAAATAACTTTTTTTTTATTTTTTCCCGTTATTTGGGTGCAAAATAAGGACAAACACAGAAAACCAAAATATTTCAGATAATTTTTTTTATTTTTTCCCGTTATTTGGGTGCAAAATAAGGACAAAAACAGAAAACCAAAATATTTCAAATAACTTTTTTTTATTTTTTCCCGTTATTTGGGTGCAAAATAAGGACAAAAACAGAAAACCAAAATATTTCAGATAAATTTTTTTTTATTATTTCCCGTTATTTGGGTGCAAAATAAGGACAAAAACAGAAAACCAAAATATTTCAAATAACTTTTATTCTATTTTTTCCCGTTATTTGGGTGCAAAATAAGGACAAAAACAGAAAACCGAAATATTTCAAATAACTTTTTTTTATTTTTTCCTGTTATTTGGGTGCAAAATAAGGAGAAAAACAGAAAACCAAAATATTTCAAATAACTTTTTTTTTATTTTTTCCCGTTATTTGGGTGCAAAATAAGGACAAAAACAGAAAACCAAAATATTTCAAATAACTTTTTTTTTATTTTTTCCCGTTATTTGGGTGCAAAATAAGGACAAACACAGAAAACCAAAATATTTCAGATAATTTTTTTTATTTTTTCCCGTTAGTTGGGTGCAAAATAAGGACAAAAACAGAAAACCAAAATATTTCAAATAACTTTTTTTTATTTTTTCCCGTTATTTGGGTGAAAAGTAAGGACAAAAACAGAAAACCAAAATATTTCAGATAACTTCTTTTTTCTTTTTTCCCGTTATTTTGGTGCCAAATAAGGACAAAAACAGAAAACCAAAATATTTCAAATAACTCTTTTTTATTTTTTCCCGTTATTTGGGTGCAAAATAAGGACAAAAACAGAAAACCAAGATATTTCAAATAACTTTTTTTTAAATTTTTTCCCGTTATTTGGGTGCAAAATAAGGACAAAAACAGAAAACCTAAATATTTCATATAACTTTTTTTTTATTTTTTACC
>CAWVQG010000171.1:0-28102 GCA_963932195.1 Empis livida
TTGGGTGCAAAATAAGGACAAAAAAAAAAGCAAAATATTTCAAATAACTTTTTTTTTATTTTTTCCCGTTATTTGGGTGCAAAATAAGGACAAAAACAGAAAACCAAAATATTTCAGATAACTTTATTATTATTTTTTCCCGTTATTTGGGTGCAAAATAAGGACAAAAACAGAAAACCAAAATATTTCAAATAACTTTTTTTTTCTTTTTTCCCGTTATTTGGGTGCAAAATAAGGACAAAAACAGAAAACCAAAATATTTCAGATAACTTTTTTTTTATTTTTTCTCGATATTTGGGTACAAAATAAGGACAAAAACAGAAAACCAAAATATTTCAAATAACTTTTTTTTTATTTTTTCCCGTTATTTGGGTGCAAAATAAGGACAAAAACAGAAAACCAAAATATTTCAAATAACTTTTTTTTTCCCGTTATTTCGGTGCAAAATAAGGACAAAAACAGAAAACCAAAATATTTCAGATAACTTTATTATTATTATTTCCCGTTATTTGGGTGCAAAATAAGGATAAAAACAGAAAACCAAAATATTTCAAATAAATTTTTTTTTCTTTTTTCCCGTTATTTGGGTGCAAAATAAGGACAAAAACAGAAAACCAAAATATTTCAGATAACTTTTTTTTTATTTTTTCTCGTTATTTGGGTGCAAAATAAGGACAAAAATAGAAAACCAAAATATTTCAGATAACTTTTCTTTTCTTTTTTCCCGTTATTTAGGTGCAAAATAAGGACAAAAACAGAAAACCAAAATATTTCAAATAACTTTTTTTTTCTTTTTTCCCGTTATTTGGGTGCAAAATAAGGACAAACACAGAAAACTAAAATATTTCAAATAACTTTTTTTTCTTTTTTCCCGTTATTTGGGTGCAAAATAAGGACCAAAACAGAAAACCAAATATTTCAGATAATTTTTTTTTTCTTTTTTCCCGTTATTTAGGTGCAAAATAAGGACAAAAACAGAAAACCAAAATATTTCAGATAACTTTATTGTTATTTTTTCCCGTTATTTGGGTGCAAAATAAGGACAAAAACAGAAAACCAAAATATTTCAAATAAATTTTTTTTCTTTTTTCCCGTTATTGGGTGCACAATAAGGACAAAAACAGAAAACCAAAATATTTCAGATAACTTTTTTTTTATTTTTTCTCGTTATTTGGGTGCAAAATAAGGACAAAAATAGAAAACCAAAATATTTCAGATAACTTTTCTTTTCTTTTTTCCCGTTATTTAGGTGCAAAATAAGGACAAAAACAGAAAACCAAAATATTTCAAATAACTTTTTTTTTCTTTTTTCCCGTTATTTGGGTGCAAAATTAGGACAAACACAGAAAACTAAAATATTTCAAATAACTTTTTTTTCTTTTTTCCCGTTATTTGGGTGCAAAATAAGGACCAAAACAGAAAACCAAATATTTCAGATAATTTTTTTTTCTTTTTTCCCGTTATTTGGGTGCAAAATAAGGACAAAAACAGAAAACCAAAATATTTCAGATAACTTTTTTTTTATTTTTTCTCGTTATTTGGGTGCAAAATAAGGACAAAAATAGAAAACCAAAATATTTCAGATAACTTTTCTTTTCTTTTTTCCCGTTATTTAGGTGCAAAATAAGGACAAAAACAGAAAACCAAAATATTTCAAATAACTTTTTTTTTCTTTTTTCCCGTTATTTGGGTGCAAAATAAGGACAAACACAGAAAACTAAAATATTTCAAATAACTTTTTTTTCTTTTTTCCCGTTATTTGGGTGCAAAATAAGGACCAAAACAGAAAACCAAATATTTCAGATAATTTTTTTTTTCTTTTTTCCCGTTATTTAGGTGCAAAATAAGGACAAAAACAGAAAACCAAAATATTTCAGATAACTTTTTTTTTCTTTTTTCCCGTTATTTAGGTGCAAAATAAGGACAAAAACAGAAAACCAAAATATTTCAAATAACTTTTTTTTTATTTTTTCCCGTTATTTGGGTGCAAAATTAGGACAAAAACAGAAAACCAAAATATTTCAAATAACTTTTTTTTTATTTTTTTCCGTTATTTGGGTGCAAAATAAGGACAAAAACAGAAAACCAAAATATTTCAAATAACTTTTTTTTTATTTTTTCCCGTTATTTGGGTGCAAAATAAGGACAAAAACAGAAAACCAAAATATTTCAAATAAATTTTTTAAATTTTTTCCCGTTATTTGGGTGCAAAATAAGGACAAAAAAAAAAGCAAAATATTTCAAATAACTTTTTTTTTATTTTTTCCCGTTATTTCGGTGCAAAATAAGGACAAAAACAGAAAACCAAAATATTTCAGATAACTTTTTTGTTATTTTTTCCCGTTATTTGGGTGCAAAATAAGGACAAAAACAGAAAACCAAAATATTTCAAATAACTTTTTTTTTCTTTTTTCCCGTAATTTGGGTGCAAAATAAGGACAAAAACAGAAAACCAAAATATTTCAGATAACTTTTTTTTTATTTTTTCTCGTTATTTGGGTACAAAATAAGGACAAAAACAGAAAACCAAAATATTTCAAATAACTTTTTTTTTATTTTTTCCCGTTATTTGGGTGCAAAATAAGGACAAAAACAGAAAACCAAAATATTTCAAATAACTTTTTTTTTCCCGTTATTTGGGTGCAAAATAATGACAAGAACAGAAAACCAAAATATTACAGATAACTTTTTGTTTTTTTTGCCGTTATTTGGGTGCAAAATAAGGACAAAAACAGAAAACCAAAATATTTCAGATAAATTTTTTTTTAATTTTTACCCGTTATTTGGGTGCAAAATAAGGACAAAAACAGAAAACCAAAATATTTCAACTAACTTTTTTTTTGTTTTTTCCCGTTATTTGGGTGCAAAATAAGGAAAAAAACAGAAAACCAAAATATTTCAGATAACTTTTTTTTTCTGGTTTTCTGACAAAAACAGAAAACCAAAATATTGCAGATAACTTTTTTTTCTTTTTTCCCGTTATTTGGGTGCAAAATAAGGACAAAAACAGAAAACCAAAATATTTCAGATAACTTTTTTTTTCTTTTTTCCCGTTATTTGGGTGCAAAATAAGGACAAAAACAGAAAACCAAAATATTTCAGATAACTTTTTTTTTATTTTTTCTCGTTATTTGGGTGCAAAATAAGGACAAAAACAGAAAACCAAAATATTTCAATTAATTTTTTTTTATTTTTTCCCGTTATTTGGGTGCAAAATAAAGACAAAAACAGAAAACCAAAATATTTCAAATAACTTTTTTTTTCCCGTTATTTGGGTGCAAAACAATGACAAGAACAGAAAACCAAAATATTTCAGATAACTTTTTTTTTTTTGCCGTTATTTGGGTGCAAAATAAGGACAAAACAGAAAACCAAAATATTTCAGATAACTTTTTTTTTATTTTTTCTCGTTATTTGGGTGCAAAATAAGGACAAAAACAGAAAACCAAAATATTTCAAATAACTTTTTTTTTATTTTTTCCCGTTATTTGGGCGCAAAAAAAGGACAAAAACAGAAAACCAAAATATTTCCAATAACTTTTTTTTCCCCGTTATTTGGGTGCAAAACAATGACAAGAACAGAAAACCAAAATATTTCAGATAACTTTTTTTTAATTTTTACCCGTTATTTGGGTGCAAAATAAGGACAAAAACAGAAAACCAAAATATTTCAGATAACTTTTTTTTTCTTTTTTCCCGTTATTTGGGTGCAAAATAAGGACAAAAACAGAAAACCAAAATATTTCAAATAACTTTTTTTTTCCCCCGTTATTTGGGTGCAAAATAAGGACAAGAACAGAAAACCAAAATATTTCAAATAACTTTTTTTTTATTTTTTCCCGTTATTTGCGTGCAAAATAAGGACAAAAACAGAAAACCAAAATATTTCAATTAACTTTTTTTTTCTTTTTTCCCGTTATTTGGGTGCAAAATAAGGAAAAAAACAGAAAACCAAAATATTTCAGATAACTTTTTTTTTCTTTTTCCTGTTATTTGGGTGCAAAATAAGGACAAAAACAGAAAACCAAAATATTTCAGATAACTTTTTTTTTATTTTTTCTCGTTATTTGGGTGCAAAATAAGGACAAAAACAGAAAACCAAAATATTTCAAATAACTTTTTTTTTATTTTTTCCCGTTATTTGGGTGCAAAATAAGGACAAAAACAGAAAACCAAAATATTTCAAATAACTTTTTTTTCCCGTTATTTGGGTGCAAAACAATGACAAGAACAGAAAACCAAAATATTTCAGATAACTTTTTTTTTTCTTGCAGTTATTTGGGTGCAAAATAAGGACAAAAACAGAAAACCAAAATATTTCAGATAACTTTTTTTTTCTTTTTCCCGTTATTTGGGTACAAAATAAGGACAAAAACAGAAAAACAAAATATTTCAGATAACTTTTTTTTTATTTTTTCTCGTTATTTGGGTGCAAAATAAGGACAAAAACAGAAAACCAAAAAATTTCAAATAACTTTTTTTTATTCTTTCCCGTTATTTGGGTGCAAAATAAGGACAAAAACAGAAAACCAAAATATTTCAAATAACTTTTTTTTTCCCGTTATTTGGGTGCAAAACAATGACAAGAACAGAAAACCAAAATATTTCAGATAACTTTTTTTTTTCTTGCCGTTATTTGGGTGCAAAATAAGAACAAAAACAGAAAACCAAAATATTTCAGATAACTTTTTTTTAATTTTTACCCGTTATTTGGGTGCAAAATAAGGACAAAAACAGAAAACCAAAATATTTCAATTAACTTTTTTTTTCTTTTTTCCCGTTATTTGGGTGCAAAATAAGGAAAAAAACAGAAAACCAAAATATTTCAGATAACTTTTTTTTTCTGGTTTTCTGACAAAAACAGAAAACCAAAATATTGCAGTTAACTTTTTTTTCTTTTTTCCCGTTATTTGGGTGCAAAATAAGGACAAAAACAGAAAACCAAAATATTTCAGATAACTTTTTTTTTCTTTTTTCCCGTTATTTGGGTGCAAAATAAGGACAAAAACAGAAAACCAAAATATTTCAGATAACTTTTTTGTTATTTTTTCTCGTTATTTGGGTGCAAAATAAGGACAAGAACAGAAAACCAAAATATTTCAGATAACTTTTTTTTTCTTTTTTCCCGTTATTTGGGTGCAAAATAACGACTAAAACAGAAAACCAAAATATTTCAAAAAAGTTTTTTTTTATTTTTCCCCGTTATTTGGGTGCAAAATAAGGAAAAAAACAGGTAACCAAAATTTTTCAGATAACTTTTTTTTTATTTTTTCCCGTTATTTGGGTGCAAAATAAGGACAAAAACAGAAAACCAAAATATTTCAAATAACTTTTTTTTTCCAGTTATTTGGGTGCAAAATAAGGACAAAAACAGAAAACCAAAATATTTCAAATAAATTTTTTTTTATTTTTTCCCGTTATTTGGGTGCAAAATAAGGACAAAAACAGAAAACCAAAATATTTCAAATAACTTTTTTTTTATTCTTTCCCGTTATTTGGGTGCAAAATAACGACAAAAACAGAAAACCAAAATATTTCAAATAAGTTTTTTTTTATTTTTTCCCGTTATTTGGGTGCAAGATAAGGACAAAAACAGAAAACCAAAATATTTCAAATAACTTTTTTTTTCTTTTTTCCCGTTATTTGGGTGCAAAATAAGGAAAAAAACAGAAAACCAAAATATTTCAGATAACTTTTTTTTTATTTTTTCCCGTTATTTGGGTGCAAAATAAGGACAAAAACATAAAACCAAAATATTTCAGATAACTTTTTTTCTGGTTTTCTGACAAAAAAAGAAAACCAAAATATTTCAGATAACTTTTTTTTTCTTCTTTCCCGTTATTTTGGTGCAAAATAAGGACAAAAATAGAAAACCAAAATATTTCAAATAACTTTTCTATTATTTTTTCCCGTTATATGGGTGCAAAATAAGGACAAAAACAGAAAACCAAAATATTTCAAATAACTTTTTTTTCTTTTTTCCCGTTATTTGGGTGCAAAATAAGGACAAGAACAGAAAACCAAAATATTTCAAATAACTTTTCTATTCTTTTTTCCCGTTATATGGGTGCAAAATAAGGACAAAAACAGAAAACCAAAATATTTCAGATAACTTTTTTTTTCTTTTTTCTCGTTATTTGGGTGCAAAATAAGGACAAAAACAGAAAACCAAAATATTTCAAATAACTTTTTTTTTATTTTTTCCCGTTATTTGCGTGCAAAATAAGGACAAAAACAGAAAATCAAAATATTTCAAATAACTTTTTTTTCTTTTTTCCCGTTATATGGGTGCAAAATAAGGACAAAAACAGAAAACCAAAATATTTCAGATAACTTTTTTTTTCTTTTACCCGTTATTTGGGTGCAAAATAAGGACAAAAACAGAAAACCAAAATATTTCAGATAACTTTGTTTTTCTTTTTTCCCGTTATTTGGGTGCAACATAAGGACAAAAACAGAAAACCAAAATATTTCAAATAACTTTTTTTTTATTTTTTCCCGTTATTTGCGTGCAAAATAAGGACAAAAACAGAAAATCAAAATATTTCAAATAACTTTTTTTTCTTTTTTCCCGTTATTTGGGTGCAAAATAAGGACAAAAATAGAAAACCAAAATATTTCAAATAACTTTTTTTTTATTTTTTCCCGTTATTTGCGTGCAAAATAAGGACAAAAACAGAAAACCAAAATATTTCAGATAACTTTTTTTTTATTTTTTCTCGTTATTTGGGTGCAAAATAAGGACAAAAACAGAAAACCAAAATATTTGAAATAACTTTTTTTTTATTTTTTCTCGTTATTTGGGTGCAAAATAAGGACAAAAACAGAAAACCAAAATATTTCAAATAACTTTTTTTTTTCCCCGTTATTTGGGTGCAAAATAAGGACAAGAACAGAAAACCAAAATATTTCAAATAACTTTTTTTTCTTTTTTCCCGTTATATGGGTGCAAAATAAGGACAAAAAGAGAAAACCAAAATATTTCAGATAACTTTTTTTTTCTTTTACCCGTTATTTGGGTGCAAAATAAGGACAAAAACAGAAAACCAAAATATTTCAGATAACTTTTTTTTTATTTTTTCTCGTTATTTGGGTGCAAAATAAGGAAAAAAACAGAAAACCAAAATATTTCAGATAACTTTTTTTTTCTTTTTGCCCGTTATTTGGGTGCAAAATAAGGACAAAAACAGAAAACCAAAATATTTCAGATAACTTTTTTTTATAACTTGGGTGCAAAATAAGGACAAAAACAGAAAACCAAAATATTTCAAATAACTTTTTTTTTCTTTTTTCCCGTTATTTGGGTGCAAAATAAGGACAAGTACAGAAAACCAAAATATTTCAAATAACTTTTCTATTCTTTTTTCCCGTTATATGGGTGCAAAATAAGGACAAAAACAGAAAACCAAAATATTTCAGATAACTTTTTTTTTCTTTTTTCCTGTTATTTGGGTGCAAAATAAGGACAAAAACAGAAAATCAAAATATTTCAATTAACTTTTTTTTCTTTTTTCCCGTTATTTGGGTGCAAAATAAGGAAAAAAACAGAAAACCAAAATATTTCAGATAACTTTTTTTTTCTTTTTGCCCGTTATTTGGGTGCAAAATAAGGACAAAAACAGAAAACCAAAATATTTCAAATAACTTTTTTTTTCTTTTTTCCCGTTATATGGGTGCAAAATAAGGACAAAAAGAGAAAACCAAAATATTTCAAATAACTTTTTTTTTCTTTTTGCCCGTTATTTGGGTTCAAAATAAGGACAAAAACAGAAAACCAAAATATTTCAGATAACTTTTTTTTTATTTTTTCTCGTTATTTGGGTGCAAAATAAGGACAAGAACAGAAAACCAAAATATTTCAGATAACTTTTGTTTTCTTTTTTCCCGTTATTTGGGTGCAAAATAAGGACAAAAACAGAAAACCAAAATATTTCAAATAACTTTTTTTTTCCCGTTATTTGGGTGCAAAACAAGGACAAGAACAGAAAACCAAAATATTTCAGATAACTTTTTTTTTCTTTTACCCGTTATTTGGGTGCAAAATAAGGACAAAAACAGAAAACCAAAATATTTCAAATAACTTTTTTTTTCTTTTTTCCTGTTATTTGGGTGCAAAATAAGGACAAAAACAGAAAATCAAAATATTTCAACTAACTTTTTTTTTCTTTTTTCCCGTTATATGGGTGCAAAATAAGGACAAAAACAGAAAACCAAAATATTTCAGATAACTTTTTTTTTCTTTTTTCTCGTTATTTGGGTGCAAAATAAGGACAAAAACAGAAAACCAAAATATTTCAAATAACTTTTTTTTTTCCCGTTATTTGGGTGCAAAACAAGGACAAGAACAGAAAACCAAAATATTTCAGATAACTTTTTTTTTCTTTTTTCCCGTTATTTGGGTGCAAAATAAGGACAAAAACAGAAAACCAAAATATTGCCGATAACTTTTTTTTCTTTTTTCCCGTTATTTGGGTGCAAAATAAGGACAAAAACAGAAAACCAAAATATTTCAGATAACTTTTTTTTTCTTTTTGCCCGTTATTTGGGTGCAAAATAAGGACAAAAACAGAAAACCAAAATATTTCAGATAACTTTTTTTTATTTTTTCTCGTTATTTGGGTGCAAAATAAGGACAAGAACAGAAAACCAAAATATTTCAGATAACTTTTGTTTTCTTTTTTCCCGTTATTTGGGTGCAAAATAAGGACAAAAACAGAAAACCAAAATATTTCAAATAACTTTTTTTTCCTTTTTCCCGTTATATGGGTGCAAAATAAGGACAAAAACAGAAAACCAAAATATTTCAGATAACTTTTTTTTTCTTTTTTCTCGTTATTTGGGTGCAAAATAAGGACAAAAACAGAAAACCAAAATATTTCAAATAACTTTTTTTTTTCCCGTTATTTTGGTGCAAAACAAGGACAAGAACAGAAAACCAAAATATTTCAGATAACTTTTTTTTTCTTTTTTCCCGTTATTTGGGTGCAAAATAAGGACAAAAACAGAAAACCAAAATATTTCAGATAACTTTTTTTTCTTTTTTCCTGTTATTTGGGTGCAAAATAAGGACAAAAACAGAAAACCAAAATATTTCAGATAACTTTTTTTTTCTTTTTTCCCGTTATTTGGGTGCAAAATAAGGACAAACCCAGAAAACCAAAATATTTCAAATAACTTTTTTTTTCTTTTTTCCCGTTATTTGGGTGCAAAATAAGGAAAAAAACTGAGAACCAAATTATTACAGATAACTTTTTTTTTATTTTTTCCCGTTATTTGGGTGCAAAATAAGGACAAAAACATAAAACCAAAATATTTCAGATAACTTTTTATATGGTTTTCTGACAAAAAACAGAAAACCAAAATATTTCAGATAACTTTTTTTTTATTTTTTCCCGTAATTTGGGTGCAAAATAAGGAAAAAAACATAAAACCAAAATATTTCAGATAACTTTTTTTTCTGGTTTTCTGACAAAAACAGAAAACCAAAATATTTCAGATAACTTTTTTTTTTCCCGTTATTTGGGTGCAAAATAAGGACAAAAACAGAAAACCAAAATATTTCAGTTAACATTTTTTTATAAGTTGGGTGCAAAATAAGGACAAAAACAGAAAACCAAAATATTTCAAGTAACTTTTTTTTTCTTTTTTCCCGTTATTTGGGTGCAAAATAAGGACAAAAACAGAAAACCAAAATATTTCAAATAACTTTTTTTTTCTTTTTTCCCGTTATATGGGTGCAAAATAAGGACAAAAACAGAAAACCAAATTATTTCAAGTAACTTTTTTTTTCTTTTTTCCCGTTATTTGGGTGCAAAATAAGGACAAAAACAGAAAACCAAAATATTTCAAATAACTTTTTTTTTCTTTTTTCCCGTTATATGGGTGCAAAATAAGGACAAGAACAGAAAACCAAAATATTTCAGATAACTTTTTTTTTCTTTTTTCCCGTTATTTGGGTGCAAAATAAGGACAAAAACAGAAAACCAAAATATTTCAGATAACTTTTTTTTCTTTTTTCCCGTTATTTGGGTGCAAAATAAGGACAAAAACAGAAAACCAAAATATTTCAGATAACTTTTTTTTTCTTTTTTCCCGTTATTTGGGTGCAAAATAAGGACAAACACAGAAAACCAAAATATTTCAAATAACTTTTTTTTTCTTTTTTCCCGTTATTTGGGTGCAAAATAAGGAAAAAAACAGAGAACCAAATTATTTCAGATAACTTTTTTTTTATTTTTTCCCGTTATTTGGGTGCAAAATAAGGACAAAAACATAAAACCAAAATATTTCAGATAACTTTTTTTTCTGGTTTTCTGACAAAAAATAGAAAACCAAAATATTTCAGATAACTTTTTTTTCTGGTTTTTTGACAAAAACAGAAAACCAAAATATTTCAGTTAACTTTTTTTTATAAGTTGGGTGCAAAATAAGTACAAAAACAGAAAACCAAAATGTTTCAAGTAACTTTTTTTTTCTTTTTTCCCGTTATTTGGGTGCAAAATAAGGACAAAAACAGAAAACCAAAATATTTCAGATAACTTTTTTTTCTTTTTTCCCGTTATTTGTGTGTAAAATAAGGACAAAAACAGAAAACCAAAATATTTCAGATAACTTTTTTTTTCTTTTTTCCCGTTATTTGGGTGCAAAATAAGGACAAACACAGAAAACCAAAATATTTCAGATAACTTTTTTTTTATTTTTATCGTTATTAGGGTGCAAAATAAGGACAAAAACAGAAAACCAAAATATTTCAAATAACTTTTTTTTTTTTTTTCCTTTATTTGGGTGCAAAATAAGGACAAAAACAGAAAACCAAAATATTTCAAATAACTTTTTTTTTTCCCGTTATTTGGGTGCAAAACAAGGACAAGAACAGAAAACCAAAATATTTCAGATAACTTTTTTTTTCTTTTTTCCCGTTATTTGGGTGCAAAATAACGACAAAAACAGAAAACCAAAATATTTCAAATAACTTTTTTTTTCTTTTTTCCCGTTATTTGGGTGCAAAATAAGGAAAAAAACAGAAAACCAAAATATGTCAGATAACTTTTTTTTATTTTTTCCCGTTATTTGGGTGCAAAATAAGGACAAAAACATAAAACCAAAATGTTTCAGATAACTTTTTTTTTATTTTTCCTCGTATTTGGGTGCAAAATAAGGACAAAAAACAGAAAACCAAAATATTTCAGATAACTTTTTTTTTATTTTTCCTCGTTATTTGGGTGCAAAATAAGGACAAAAACAGAAAACCAAAATATTTCAAATAACCTTTTTTTTTCCCCGTTATTTGGGTGCAAAATAAGGACAAGAACAGAAAACCAAAATATTTCAGATAATTTTTTTTTTCTTTTTTCCCGTTATTTGGGTGCAAAATAAGGACAAAAACAGAAAACCAAAATATTTCAAATAACTTATTTTTTATTTTTTCCCGTTATTTGCGTGCAAAATAAGGACAAAAACAGAAAATCAAAATATTTCAAATAACTTTTTTTTCTTTTTTCCCGTTATATGGGTGCAAAATAAGGACAAAAACAGAAAAGCAAAATATTTCAGATAACTTTTTTTTTCTTTTTCCCGTTATTTGGGTGCAAAATAAGGACAAAAACAGAAAACCAAAATATTTCAGATAACTTTTTTTTTATTTTTTCTCGTTATTTGGGTGCAAAATAAGGACAAAAACAGAAAACCAAAATATTTGAAATAACTTATTTTTTATTTTTTCTCGTTATTTGGGTGCAAAATAAGGACAAAAACAGAAAACCAAAATATTTCAAATAACTTTTTTTTTCCCCGTTATTTGGGTGCAAAATAAGGACAAGAACAGAAAACCAAAATATTTCAGATAACTTTTTTTTTCTTTTTTCCCGTTATTGGGGTGCAAAATAAGGACAAAAACAGAAAACCAAAATATTTCAAATAACTTTTTTTTTATTTTTTCCCGTTATTTGGGTGCAAAATAAGGAAAAAAACTGAGAACCAAATTATTTCAGATAACTTTTTTTTTCTTTTTTCCCGTTATTTGGGTGCAAAATAAGGACAAACCCAGAAAACCAAAATATTTCAAATAACTTTTTTTTTCTCTTTTCCCGTTATTTGGGTGCAAAATAAGGAAAAAAACTGAGAACCAAATTAGTTCAGATAACTTTTTTTTTATTTTTTCCCGTTATTTGGGTGCAAAATAAGGACAAAAACATAAAACCAAAATATTTCAGATAACTTTTTTTTCTGGTTTTCTGACAAAAAACAGAAAACCAAAATATTTCAGATAACTTTTTTTTTATTTTTTCCCGTAATTTGGGTGCAAAATAAGGAAAAAAACATAAAACCAAAATATTTCAGATAACTTTTTTTTCTGGTTTTCTGACAAAAACAGAAAACCAAAATATTTCAGATAACTTTTTTTTTTTTCCCGTTATTTCGGTGCAAAATAAGGACAAAAACAGAAAACCAAAATATTTCAGTTAACATTTTTTTATAAGTTGGGTGCAAAATAAGGACAAAAACAGAAAACCAAAATATTTCAAGTAACTTTTTTTTTCTTTTTTCCCGTTATTTGGGTGCAAAATAAGGACAAAAACAGAAAACCAAAATATTTCAAATAACTTTTTTTTTCTTTTTTCCCGTTATATGGGTGCAAAATAAGGACAAAAACAGAAAACCAAAATATTTTAGATAACTTTTTTTTTCTTTTTTCTCGTTATTTGGGTGCAAAATAAGGACAAAAACAGAAAACCAAAATATTTCAAATAACTTTTTTTTTCCCATTATTTGGGTGCAAAACAAGGACAAGAACAGAAAACCAAAATATTTCAGATAACTTTTTTTTTTCTTTTTTCCCGTTATTTGGGTGCAAAATAAGGACAAAAACAGAAAACCAAAATATTTCAGATAACTTTTTTTTCTTTTTTCCCGTTATTTGGGTGCAAAATAAGGACAAAAACAGAAAACCAAAATATTTCAGATAACTTTTTTTTTCTTTTTTCCCGTTATTTGGGTGCAAAATAAGGACAAACACAGAAAACCAAAATATTTCAAATAACTTTTTTTTTCTTTTTTCCCGTTATTTGGGTGCAAAATAAGGAAAAAAACAGAGAACCAAATTATTTCAGATAACTTTTTTTTTTTTTTTTCCCGTTATTTGGGTGCAAAATAAGGACAAAAACATAAAACCAAAATATTTCAGATAACTTTTTTTTCTGGTTTTCTGACAAAAAATAGAAAACCAAAATATTTCAGATAACTTTTTTTTCTGGTTTTTTGACAAAAACAGAAAACCAAAATATTTCAGTTAACTTTTTTTTATAAGTTGGGTGCAAAATAAGTACAAAAACAGAAAACCAAAATGTTTCAAGTAACTTTTTTTTTCTTTTTTCCCGTTATTTTGGTGCAAAATAAGGACAAAAACAGAAAACCAAAATATTTCAGATAACTTTTTTTTCTTTTTTCCCGTTATTTGTGTGTAAAATAAGGACAAAAACAGAAAACCAAAATATTTCAGATAACTTTTTTTTTCTTTTTTCCCGTTATTTGGGTGCAAAATAAGGACAAACACAGAAAACCAAAATATTTCAGATAACTTTTTTTTTATTTTTATCGTTATTAGGGTGCAAAATAAGGACAAAAACAGAAAACCAAAATATTTCAAATAACTTTTTTTTTATTTTTTCCCGTTATTTGGGTGCAAAATAAGGACAAAAACAGAAAACCAAAATATTTCAAATAACTTTTTTTTTTCCCGTTATTTGGGTGCAAAACAAGGACAAGAACAGAAAACCAAAATATTTCAGATAACTTTTTTTGTCTTTTTTCCCGTTATTTGGGTGCAAAATAACGACAAAAACAGAAAACCAAAATATTTCAAATAACTTTTTTTTTCTTTTTTCCCGTTATTTGGGTGCAAAATAAGGAAAAAAACAGAAAACCAAAATATGTCAGATAACTTTTTTTTATTTTTTCCCGTTATTTGGGTGCAAAATAAGGACAAAAACATAAAACCAAAATATTTCAGATAACTTTTTTTTATTTTTCCTCGTATTTGGGTGCAAAATAAGGACAAAAACAGAAAACCAAAATATTTCAGATAACTTTTTTTTTCTTTTTTCTCGTTATTTGGGTGCAAAATAAGGACAAAAACAGAAAACCAAAATATTTCAAATAACCTTTTTTTTCCCCGTTATTTGGGTGCAAAATAAGGACAACAACAGAAAACCAAAATATTTCAGATAATTTTTTTTTTCTTTTTTCCCGTTATTTGGGTGCAAAATAAGGACTAAAACAGAAAACCAAAATATTTCAAATAACTGTTTTTTTATTTTTTCCCGTTATTTGCGTGCAAAATAAGGACAAAAACAGAAAATCAAAATATTTCAAATAACTTTTTTTTCTTTTTTCCCGTTATATGGGTATATAGCAAAATAAGGACAAAAACAGAAAACCAAAATATTTCCCGTTATATAGCAAAATAAGGACAAAAACAGAAAACCAAAATATTTCAGATAACTTTTTTTTTCTTTTTCCCGTTATTTGGGTGCAAAATAAGGACAAAAACAGAAAACCAAAATATTTCAGATAACTTTTTTTTTATTTTTTCTCGTTATTTGGGTGCAAAATAAGGACAAAAACAGAAAACCAAAATATTTGAAATAACTTTTTTTTTATTTTTTCTCGTTATTTGGGTGCAAAATAAGGACAAAAACAGAAAAACAAAATATTTCAAATAACTTTTTTTTTTCCCCGTTATTTGGGTGCAAAATAAGGACAAGAACAGAAAACCAAAATATTTCAGATAACTTTTTTTTTCTTTTTTCCCGTTATTGGGGTGCAAAATAAGGACAAAAACAGAAAACCAAAATATTTCAAATAACTTTTTTTTTATTTTTTCCCGTTATTTGGGTGCAAAATAAAGACAAAAACAGGAAACCAAAATATTTCAAATAACTTTTTTTTTTCCCCGTTATTTGGGTGCAAAACAAGGACTACCGATAACTTTTTTTTTGTTTTTTCCCGTTATTTGGGTGCAAAATAAGGACAAAAACAGAAAACCAAAATATTTCAAATAACTTTTTTTTTCTTTTTTCCCGTTATTTGGGTGCAAAATAAGGAAAAAAACAGAAAACCAAAATATGTCAGATAACTTTTTTTTATTTTTTCCCGTTATTTGGGTGCAAAATAAAGACAAAAACAGAAAACGAAAATATTTCAAATAATTTTTTTTTTATTTTTTCTCGTTATTTGGGTGCAAAATAAGGACAAAAACAGAAAAACAAAATATTTCAAATAATTTTTTTTTCATTTTTCCGGTTATTTGGGTGCAAAATAAGGAAAAAAACAGAAAACCAAAATATGTCAGATAACTCTTTTTTATTTTTTCCCGTTATTTGGGTGCAAAATAAGGACAAAAACAGAAAACCAAAATATTTCAAATAACTTTTTTTTTTATCTTTTTCCCGTTATTTGGGTGCAAATTAAAGACAAAAACAGAAAACGAAAATATTTCAAATAATTTTTTTTTCATTTTTCCGGTTATTTGGGTGCAAAATAAGGAAAAAAACAGAAAACCAAAATATGTCAGATAACTCTTTTTTATTTTTTCCCGTTATTTGGGTGTGCAAAATAAGGACAAAAACATAAAACCAAAATATTTCAGATAACTTTTTTTTTATTTTTTCCCGTTATTTGGGTGCAAAATAAGCACAAAAACAGAAAAACAAAATATTTCAAATAACTTTTTTTTATCTTTTTCCCGTTATTTGGGTGCAAAATAAAGACAAAAACAGAAAACGAAAATATTTCAAATAACTTTTTTTTTCTTTTTTCCCATTATTTGGGTGCAAAATAAGGAAAAAAACAGAAAACCAAAATATGTCAGATAACTTTTTTTTATTTTTTCCCGTTATTTGGGTGCAAAATAAGGACAAAAAATATAAAAACCAAAATATTTCAGATAACTTTTTTTTATTTTTTCCCGTTATTTTGGGTGCAAAATAAGGACAAAAACATAAAACCAAAATAATTCAGATAACTTTTTTTTTATTTTTTCCCGTTATTTGGGTGCAAAATAAGCACAAAAACAGAAAACCAAAATATTTCAAATAACTTTTTTTTTATATTTTTCCCGTTATTTGGGTGCAAAATAAGGACAAAAACAGAAAACCAAAATATTTCAGATAACTTTTTTTTTCCTTTTTCCCGTTATTTGGGTGCAAAATAAGGACAAAAACAGAAAACCAAAATATTTCAGATAACTTTTTTTTTATTTTTCCTCGTATTTGGGTGCAAAATAAGGACAAAAACAGAAAACCAAAATATTTCCAATAACTTTTTTTTTATTTTTTCCCGTTATATGGGTGCAAAATAAGGACAAAAACAGAAAACCAAAATATTTCAGATAATTTTTTTTTTCTTTTTCCCGTTATTTGCGTGCAAAATAAGGACAAAAGCAGAAAATCAAAATATTTCAAATAACTTTTTTTTCTTTTTTCCCGTTATATGGGTGCAAAATAAGGACAAAAACAGAAAACCAAAATATTTCAGATAACTTTTTTTTTCTTTTTCCCGTTATTTGGGTGCAAAATAAGGACAAAAGCAGAAAATCAAAATATTTCAAATAACTTTTTTTTCTTTTTTCTCGTTATTTGGGTGCAAAATAAGGACAAAAACAGAAAACCAAAATATTTCAAATAACCTTTTTTTTCCCCGTTATTTGGGTGCAAAATAAGGACAAGAACAGAAAACCAAAATATTTCAGATAATTTTTTTTTTCTTTTTTCCCGTTATTTGGGTGCAAAATAAGGACAAAAACAGAAAACCAAAATATTTCAAATAACTTTTTTTTTATTTTTTCCCGTTATTTGCGGTGCAAAATAAGGACAAAAGCAGAAAATCAAAATATTTCAAATAACTTTTTTTTCTTTTTTCCCGTTATTTGGGTGCAAAATAAGGACAAAAACAGAAAACCAAAATATTTCAGATAACTTTTTTTTTCTTTTTCCCGTTATTTGGGTGCAAAATAAGGACAAAAACAGAAAACCAAAATATTTGAAATAACTTTTTTTTTATTTTTTTCTCGTTATTTGGGTGCAAAATAAGGACAAAAACAGAAAACCAAAATATTTCAAATAACTTTTTTTTTTGCCCCGTTATTTGGGTGCAAAATAAGGACAAGAACAGAAACCAAAATATTTCAGATAACTTTTTTTTTTCTTTTTTTCCCGTTATTGGGATGCAAAATAAGGACAAAAACAGAAAACCAAAATATTTCAAATAACTTTTTTTTTATTTTTTCCCGTTATTTGCGTGCAAAATAAGGACAAAAAACAGAAAATCAAAATATTTCAAATAACTTTTTTTTCTTTTTTCCCGTTATATGGGTGCAAAATAAGGACAAAAACAGAAAACCAAAATATTTCAGATAACTTTTTTTTTCTTTTACCCGTTATTTGGGTGCAAAATAAGGACAAAAACAGAAAACAAAAATATTTCAGATAACTTTTTTTTTATTTTTTCTCGTTATTTGGGTGCAAAATAAGGACAAAAGCAGAAAACCAAAATATTTGAAATAACTTTTTTTTTATTTTTTCCCGTTATTTGGGTGCAAAATAAGGACAAAAACAGAAAACTAAAATATTTCAAATAACTTTTTTTTTTCCCGTTATTTGGGGTGCAAAACAATGACAAGAACAGAACACCAAAATATTTCAGATAACTTTTTTTTAATTTTTACCCGTTATTTGGGTGCAAAATAAGGACAAAAACAGAAAATCAAAATATTTCAACTAACTTTTTTTTTCTTTTTTCCCGTTATTTGGGTGCAAAATAAGGAAAAAAACAGAAAACCAAAATATTTCAGATAACTTTTTTTTCCTGGTTTTCTGACAAAAACAGAAAACCAAAATATTGCCGATAACTTTTTTTTCTTTTTTCCCGTTATTTGGGTGCAAAATAAGGACAAAAACAGAAAACCAAAATATTTCAGATAACTTTTTTTTTCTTTTTGCCCGTTATTTGGGTGCAAAATAAGGACAAAAACAGAAAACCAAAATATTTCAGGTAACTTTTTTTTTTTTTATCGTTATTTGGGTGCAAAATAAGGACAAGAACAGAAAACCAAAATATTTCAGATAACTTTTATTTTCTTTTTTCCCGTTATTTGGGTGCAAAATAAGGACAAAAACAGAAAACCAAAATATTTCAAATAACTTTTTTTTTCTTTTTTCCCGTTATTTGGGTGCAAAATAAAGACAAAAACAGAAAACGAAAATATTTCAAATAACTTTTTTTTTCATTTTTCCGGTTATTTGGGTGCAAAATAAGGAAAAAAACAGAAAACCAAAATATGTCAGATAACTCTTTTTTATTTTTTCCCGTTATTTGGGTGCAAAATAAGGACAAAAACATAAAACCAAAATATTTCAGATAACTTTTTTTTTATTTTTTCCCGTTATTTGGGTGCAAAATAAGGACAAAAACATAAAACCAAAATATTTCAGATAACTTTTTTTTTATTTTTTCCCGTTATTTGGGTGCAAAATAAGGAAAAAAAACAGAAAACCAAAATATGTCAGATAACTTTTTTTTATTTTTTCCCGTTATTTGGGTGCAAAATAAGGACAAAAACATAAAACCAAAATATTTCAGAGAACTTTTTTTTATTTTTTCCCGTTATTTGGGTGCAAAATAAGGACAAAAACATAAAACCAAAATATTTCAGATAACTTTTTTTTTATTTTTTTCCCGTTATTTGGGTGCAAAATAAGCACAAAAACAGAAAACCAAAATATTTCAAATAACTTTTTTTTTATCTTTTTCCCGTTATTTGGGTGCAAAATAAAGACAAAAACAGAAAACGAAAATATTTCAAATAAGTTTTTTTTTCATTTTTCCGGTTATTTGGGTGCAAAATAAGGACAAAAACAGAAAACCAAAATATTTCAAATATTTTTTTTTTTATTTTTTCCCGTTATTTGGGTGCAAAATAAGGACAAAAACAGAAAACTAAAATATTTCAAATAACTTTTTTTTTATTTTTTCCCGTTATTTGGGTGCAAAATAAGGACAAAAAACAGAAAACCAAAATATGTTCAAATAACTTTTTTTTTCTTTTTTCCCGTTATTTGGGTGCAAAATAAGGACAAAACAGAAAACCAAAATATTTCAGATAACTTTTTTTCTCTTTTTTCCCGTTTGTTATGGTGCAAAATAAGGACAAAAAGAGAAAACCAAAATATTTCAAATAACTTTTTTTTTTCCCGTTATTTGGGTGCAAAATAAAGACAAAAACAGAAAACCAAAATATTTCAAATAACTTTTTTTTTTCTTTTTTCCCGTTATATGGGTGCAAAATAAGGACAAAAACAGAAAACCAAAATATTTCAGAGAACTTTTTTTTTTCTTTTTTCCCGTTATTTGGGTCCAAAATAAGGACAAAAACAGAAAACCAAAATATTTCAGATAACTTTTTTTTTATTTTTCCTCGTATTTGGGTGCAAAATAAGGACAAAAACAGAAAACCAAAATATTTCAAATAACTTTTTTTTTATTTTTTCCCGTTATTTGGGTGCAAAATAAGGACAAAAACAGAAAACCAAAATATTTCAAATAACTTTTTTTTTTCCCGTTATTTGGGTGCAAAACCAGGACAAAAACAGAAAACCAAAATATTTCAGATAACTTTTTTTATTATTTTTTCCCGTTATTTCGGTGCAAAATAAGGACAAAAACAGAAAACCAAAATATTTCAGATAACTTTTTTTTTCTTTTTTCCCGTTATTTGGGTGCAAAATAAGGACAAAACAGAAAACCAAAATATTTCAAATAACTTTTTTTTTCTTTTTTCCCGTTATTTGGGTGCAAAATAAGGACAAAAAGAGAAAACCAAAATATTTCAAATAACTTTTTTTTTATATTTTCCCGTTATTTGGGTGCAAAATAAGGACAAAAACAGAAAACCAAAATATTTCAAATAACTTCTTTTTTAGTTTTTCCCGTTATTTGCGTGCAAAATAAGGACAAAAACAGAAAACCAAAATATTTCAGATAACTTTTTTTTTATTTTTTCCCGTAATTTGGGTGCAAAATAAGGACAAAAACAGAAAACCAAAATATTTCAGATAACTTTTTTTTTTCTTTTTTCCCGTTATTTGGGTGCAAAATAAGGACAAAACAGAAAACCAAAATATTTCAGATAACTCTTTTTTTCTTTTTTCCCGTTATTTTGGGTTCAAAATAACGACAAAAACAGAAAACCAAAATATTTCAAATAACTTTTTTTTTTCCGTTATTTGGGTGCTAAACCAGGACAAAAACAGAAAACCAAAATATTTCAGATAACTTTTTTTTTATTTTTTCCCGTTATTTCGGTGCAAAATAAGGACAAAAACAGAAAACCAAAATATTTCAGATAACTTTTTTTTTCTTTTTTCCCGTTATTTGGGTGCAAAATAAGGACAAAACAGAAAACCAAAATATTTCAAATAACTTTTTTTTTCTTTTTTCCCGTTATTTGGGTGCAAAATAAGGACAAAAACAGAAAACCAAAATATTTCAAATAACTTTTTTTTTATTTTTTCCCGTTATTTGGGTGCAAAATAAGGACAAAAACAGAAAACCAAAATATTTCAAATAACTTCTTTTTTATTTTTTCCCGTTATTTGCGTGCAAAATAAGGACAAAAACAGAAAACCAAAATATTTCAGATAACTTTTTTTTTATTTTTTGCCGTAATTTGGGTGCAAAATAAGGACAAAAACAGAAAACCAAAATATTTCAGATAACTTTTTTTTTCTTTTTTCCCGTTATTTGGGTGCAAAATAAGGACAAAACAGAAAACCAAAATATTTCAGATAACTTTTTTTTTATTTTTTCCCGTTATATCGGTGCAAAATAAGGACAAAAACAGAAAACTAAAATATTTCAAGTAATTTTTTTTTCTTTTTTTCCGTTATTTGGGTGCAAAATAAGGACAAACACAGAAAACCAAAATATTTCAAATAACTTTTTTTTTATTTTTTCCCGTTATTTCTGTGCAAAATAAGGAAAAAAACAGAAAACCAAAATATTTCAAATAACTGTTTTTTTTCTTTTTTCCCGTTATTTGGGTGCAAAATAAGGACAAAAACAGAAAACCAAAATATTTCAAATAACTTTTTTGTTTTTTTTCCCGTTATTTGGGTGCAAAATAAGGACAAAAACAGAAAACGAAAATATTTCAAATAACTTTTTTTTTATTTTTTCCCGTTATTTGGGTGCAAAATAAGGACAAAAACAGAAAACCAAAATATTTCAAATAAATTTTTTTTCTTTTTTCCCGTTATTTTGGTGCAAAATAAGGACAAAAACAGAAATCCAAAATATTTCAGATAACTTTTTTTTTATTTTTTCCTGTTATTTGGGTGCAAAATAAGGACAAAAACAGAAAACCAAAATATTTCAAATAACTTTTTTTTTCCCCCGTTATTTGCGTGCAAAATAAGGACAAAAACAGAAAACCAAAATATTTCAGATAACTTTTTTTTTCTTTTTTCCCGTTATTTGGGTGCAAAATAAGGACAAAACAGAAAACCAAAATATTTCGAATAACTTTTTTTTTTCTTTTTTCCCGTTATTTGGGTGCAAAATAAGGACAAAAACAGAAAACCAAAATATTTCAGATAACTTTTTTTTTTCCCTTTATTTGGGTGCAAAATAAGCACAAAAACAGAAAACCAAAATCTTTCAAATAACTTTTTTTTTTATTTTTTCCCGTTATTTGGGTGCAAAATAAGGACAAAAACAGAATACCAAAATATTTCAAATAATTTTTTTTTCTTTTTTCATGTTATTTGGGTGCAAAATAAGGACAAAAACAGAAAACCAAAATATTTCAAATAACTTTTTTTTTTCCCGTTATTTGGGTGCAAAAGAAGGACAAAAACAGAAAACCAAAATATATCAGATAACTTTTTTTTTATTTTTTCCCGTTATTTAGGTGCAAAATAAGGTCAAAAACAGAAAACCAAAATATTTCAGATAACTGTTTACTTCTTTTTTCCCGTTATTTGGGTGCAAAATAAGGACAAAACAGAAAACCAAAATATTTCAAATAACCTTTTTTTTCTTTTCTTCCGTTATTTGGGTGCAAAATAAGCACAAAAACAGAATACCAAAATATTTCAAATAATTTTTTTTTTATTTTGTCCCGTTATTTGGGTGCAAAATAAGGACAAAAACAGAAAACCAAAATATTTCAAATAATTTTTTTTTTATTTTGTCCCGTTATTTGGGTGCAAAATAAGGACAAAAACAGAAAACCAAAATATTTCAAATAACTTTTTTTTCTTTTTTCCAGTTATTTGGGTGCAAAATAAGGACAACAACAGAAAACCAAAATATTTCAGATGACTTTTTTTTTATTTTTTCCCGTTATTTGGGTGCAAAATAAGGACAAAACAGAAAACCAAAATATTTCAAATAACTTTTTTTTTCTTTTGTTCCGTTATTTGGGTGCAAAATAAGCACAAAAACAGAATACCAAAATATTTCAAATAATTTTTTTTTTATTTTGTCCCGTTATTTGGGTGCAAAATAAGGACAAAAACAGAAAACCAAAATATTTCAAATAATTTTTTTTTTATTTTGTCCCGTTATTTGGGTGCAAAATAAGGACAAAAACAGAAAACCAAAATATTTCAAATAACTTTTTTTTTCTTTTCTTCCGTTATTTGGGTGCAAAATAAGCACAAAAACAGAATACCAAAATATTTCAAATAATTTTTTTTTTATTTTGTCCCGTTATTTGGGTGCAAAATAAGGACAAAAACAGAAAACCAAAATATTTCAGATAACTGTTTTTTATTTTTTCCCGTTATTTGGGTGCAAAATAAGGACAAAAACAGAAAACCAAAATATTTCAGATAACTGTTTTTTTATTTTTATCGTTATTAGGGTGCAAAATAAGGACAAAAACAGAAAACCAAAATATTTCAAATAACTTTTTTTTTAATTTTTCCCGTTATTTGGCTGCAAAATAAGGACAAAAACAGAAAACCAAAATATTTCAAATAACTTTTTTTTTTCCCCCGTTTTTTGGGTGCAAAACAAGGACAAGAACAGAAAACCAAAATATTTCAGATAACTTTTTTTTTCTTTTTTCCCGTTATTTGGGTGCAAAATAACGACAAAAACAGAAAACCAAAATATTTCAAATAAGTTTTTTTTTATTTTTTCCCGTTATTTGTGTGCAAGATAAGGACAAAAACAGAAAACCAAAATATTTCAAATAACTTTTTTTTTATTTTTTCCCGTTATTTGGGTGCAAAATAAGGAAAAAAACAGAAAACCAAAATATTTCAGATAACTGTTTTTTATTTTTTCCCGTTATTTGGGTGCAAAATAAGGACAAAAACATAAAACCAAAATATTTCAGATAACTTTTTTTTTATTTTTTCCCGTTATTTGTGTGCAAAATAAGGACAAAAACAAAAAACCAAAATATTTCAAATAACTTTATTTCTTCCCGTTATTTGGGTGCAAAACAAGGACAAGAACAGAAAACTAAAATATTTCAAATAACTTTTTTTTTATTTTTTCCAGTTATTTGGGTGCAAAATAAGGACAAAAACAGAAAACCAAAATATTTCAGATAACTTTTTTTTTCTTTTTTCCCGTTATTTGGGTGCAAAATAAGGACAAAACAGAAAACCAAAATATTTCAGATAACTTTTTTTTTCTTTTTTCCCGTTATTTGGGTGCAAAATAAGCACAAAAACAGAAAATATCTTTTTCCCGTTATTTGGGTGCAAAATAAAGACAAAAACAGAAAACGAAAATATTTCAAATAACTTTTTTTTTCTTTTTTCCGGTTATTTGGGTGCAAAATAAGGACAAAAACAGAAAACCAAAATATTTCAAATAACTTTTTTTTTATTTTTTCCCGTTATTTGGGTGCAAAATAAAGACAAAAACAGAAAACTAAAATATTTCAAATAACTTTTTTTTTATTTTTTCCAGTTATTTGGGTGCAAAATAAGGACAAAAACAGAAAACCAAAATATTTCAGATAACTTTTTTTTTCTTGTTTCCCGTTATTTGGGTGGAAAATAAGGACAAAACAGAAAACCAAAATATTTCAGATAACTTTTTTTTTCTTTTTTCCCGTTGTTATGGTACAAAATAAGAAGAAAAACAGAAAACCAAAATATTTCAAATAACTTTTTCTTTTCCCCGTTATTTGGGTGCAAAACAAGGACAAGAACAGAAAACCAAAATATTTCAGCTAACTTTTTTTTTCTTTTTTCCCGTTATTTGGGTGCAAAATAAGGACAAAAACAGAAAACCAAAATATTTCAGATTACTTTTTTTTTCTTTTTTCCCGTTATTTGGGTGCAAAATAAGGACAAAAACACAAAACTAAAATATTTCAAATAACTTTTTTTTTCTTTTTTCCCGTTATATGGGTGCAAAATAAGGACAAAAACAGAAAACCAAAATATTTCAGATAACTTTTTTTTCTTTTTTCCCGTTATTTTGTTGCAAAATAAGGACAAAAACAGAAAACCAAAATATTTCAGATAAATTTTTTTTATTTTTTCCCGTTATTTGGGTGCAAAATAAGGACAAAAACAGAAAACCAAAATATTTCAAATAACTTTTTTTTTATTTATTCCCGATATTTGGGTGCAAAATAAGGACAAAAACAGAAAACCAAAATATTTCAGATAACTTTTTTTTTATTTTTTCCCGTTATTTAGGTGCAATATAAGGACAAAAACAGAAAACCAAAATATTTCAGATAACTTTTTTTTTCTTTTTTCCCGTTATTTGGGTGCAAAATAAGGACAAAACAGAAAACCAAAATATTTCAAATAACTTTTTTTTTCTTTTTTCCCGTTATTTGGGTGCAAAATAAGGACAAAAACAGAAAACCAAAATATTTCAAATAACTTTTTTGTTCTTTTTTCCCGTTATATGGGTGCAAAATAAGGACAAAAACAGAAAACCAAAATATTTCAGATAACTTTTTTTTTCTTTTTTCCCGTTATTTGGGTCCAAAATAAGGACAAAAACAGCAAACCAAAATATTTCAGATAACTTTTTTTTTATTTTTATCGTTATTAGGGTGCAAAATAAGGACAAAAACAGAAAACCAAAATATTTCAAATAACTTTTTTTTTATTTTTTCCCGTTATTTGGGTGCAAAATAAGGACAAAAACAGAAAACCAAAATATTACAAATAACTTTTTTTTTTTCCCGTTATTTGGGTGCAAAACAAGGACAAGAACAGAAAACCAAAATATTTCAGATAAATTTTTTTTCTTTTTTCCCGTTATTTGGGTGCAAAATAACGACAAAAACAGAAAACCAAAATATTTCAAATAACTTTTTTTTTCTTTTTTCCCGTTATTTGGGTGCAAAATAAGGAAAAAAACAGAAAACCAAAATATGTCAGATAACTTTTTTTTATTTTTTCCCGTTATTTGGGTGCAAAATAAGGACAAAAACATAAAACCAAAATATTTCAGATAACTTTTTTTTTATTTTTTCCCGTTATTTGGGTGCAAAATAAGCACAAAAACAGAAAAACCAAAATATTTCAAATAACTTTTTTTTTATCTTTTTCCGTTATTTGGGTGCAAAATAAAGACAAAAACAGAAAAACGAAAATATTTCAAATAACTTTTTTTTTTCATTTTTCCGGTTATTTGGGTGCAAAATAAGGAAAAAAACAGAAAACCAAAATATGTCAGATAACTCTTTTTTATTTTTTCCCGTTATTTGGGTGCAAAATAAGGACAAAAACATAAAACCAAAATATTTCAGATAACTTTTTTTTTATTTTTTCCCGTTATTTGGGTGCAAAATAAGCACAAAAACAGAAAACCAAAATATTTCAAATAACTTTTTTTTTATCTTTTTCCCGTTATTTGGGCACAAAATAAAGACAAAAACAGAAAACGAAAATATTTCAAATAACTTTTTTTTTCTTTTTTCCCGTTATTTGGCGTGCAAAATAGGGAAAAAAACAGAAAACCAAAATATGTCAGATAACTTTTTTTTATTTTTTCCCGTTATTTGGGTGCAAAATAAGGACAAAAACATAAAACCAAAATATTTCAGATAACTTTTTTTTATTTTTTCCCGTTATTTGGGTGCAAAATAAGGACAAAAACATAAAACCAAAATATTTCAGATAACTTTTTTTTTATTTTTTTCCCGTTATTTGGGTGCAAAATAAGCACAAAAACAGAAAACCAAAATATTTCAAATAACTTTTTTTTTTATCTTTTTCCCGTTATTTGGGTTAAAAATAAAGACAAAAACAGAAAACGAAAATATTTCAAATAACTTTTTTTTTCATTTTTCCGGTTATTTGGGTGCAAAATAAGGACAAAAACAGAAAACCAAAATATTTGAAATATTTTGGTTTTCTTATTTTTTCCCGTTATTTGGGTGCAAAATAAGGACAAAAACAGAAAACTAAAATATTTCAAATAACTTTTTTTTTATTTTTTCCCGTTATTTGGGTGCAAAATAAGGACAAAAACAGAAAACCAAAATATTTCAGATAACTTTTTTTTTCTTTTTTCCCGTTATTTGGGTGCAAAATAAGGACAAAACAGAAAACCAAAATATTTCAGATAACTTTTTTTTTCTTTTTTCCCGTTGTTATGGTGCAAAATAAGGACAAAAACAGAAAACCAAAATATTTCAAATAACTTTTTTTTTTCCCCGTTATTTGGGTGCAAAACAAGGACAAGAACAGAAAAACCAAAATATTTCAGCTAACTTTTTTTTTCTTTTTTCCCGTTATTTGGGTGCAAAATAAGGACAAAAACGGAAAACCAAAATATTTCATATAACTTTTTTTTTCTTTTTTCCCGTTATTTGGGTGCAAAATAAAGACAAAAACAGAAAACCAAAATATTTCAAATAACTTTTTTTTTCTTTTTTCCCGTTATATTGGTGCAAAATAAGGACAAAAACAGAAAACCAAAATATTTCAGATAACTTTTTTTTTCTTTTTTCCCGTTATTTGGGTCCAAAATAAGGACAAAAACAGCAAACCAAAATATTTCAGATAACTTTTTTTTTATTTTTTCTCGTATTTGGGCGCAAAATAAGGACAAAAACAGAAAACCAAAATATTTCAAATCACTTTTTTTTTATTTTTTTCCCGTTATTTTGGTGCAAAATAAGGACAAAAACAGAAAACCAAAATATTTCAAATAACTTTTTTTTTTCCCGTTATTTGGGTGCAAAAACCAGGACAAAAACAGAAAACCAAAATATTTCAGATAACTTTTTTTTATTATTTTTTCCCGTTATTTCGGTGCAAAATAACGACAAAAACAGAAAACCAAAATATTTCAAATAACTTTTTTTTTCTTTTTTCCCGTTATTTGGGTGCAAAATAAGGAAAAAAACAGAAAACCAAAATATGTCAGATAACTTTTTTTTATTTTTTCCCGTTATTTGGGTGCAAAACAAGGACAAGAACAGAAAACCAAAATATTTCAGCTAACTTTTTTTTTCTTTTTTCCCGTTATTTGGGTGCAAAATAAGGACAAAAACAGAAAACCAAAATATTTCAAATAACTTTTTTTTTCTTTTTTCCCGTTATTTGGGTGCAAAATAAAGACAAAAACAGAAAACCAAAATATTTCAAATAACTTTTTTTTTCTTTTTTCCCGTTATTTGGGTGCAAAATAAAGACAAAAACAGAAAACCAAAATATTTCAAATAACTTTTTTTTTCTTTTTTCCCGTTATTTGGGTGCAAAACAAGGACAAAAAGAGAAAACCAAAATATTTCAAATAACTTTTTTTTTATTTTTTCCCGTTATTTGGGTGCAAAATAAGGACAAAAACAGAAAACCAAAATATTTCAAATAACTTCTTTTTTATTTTTTTCCCGTTATTTTGCGTGCAAAATAAGGACAAAAACAGAAAACCAAAATATTTCAGATAACTTTTTTTTTATTTTTTCCCGTAATTTGGGTGCAAAATAAGGACAAAAAACAGAAAACCAAAATATTTCAGATAACTTTTTTTTTTCTTTTTTCCCGTTATTTGGGTGCAAAATAAGGACAAAACAGAAAACCAAAATATTTCAGATAACTCTTTTTTT
>CAWVQG010000172.1:0-19862 GCA_963932195.1 Empis livida
CTGAAATATTTTGGTTTTCTGTTTTTGTCCTTATTTTACACCCAAATAACGGGAAAAAAGAAAAAAAAGTTATCTGAAATAATTTGGTTTTCTTTTATTGTCTTTATTTTGCACCCAAATAACGGGATAAATAAAAAGAAAGTTATTTGAAATATTTTGGTTTTCTGTTTTTGTCCTTATTTTGCACCTAAATAACGGGTAAAAAGAAAAAAACAGTTATCTGAAATATTTTGGTTTTCTGTTTTTGTCCTTATTTTGCACCCAAATAACGGGAAAAAATAAAAAAAAAAAGTTATTTGAAATATTTTGGTTTTCTGTTTTTGTCCTTATTTTGCACCCAAATAACGGGAAAAATAAAAAAAAAGTTGTTTGAAATATTTTGGTTTTCTGTTTTTGTACTTATTTTGCACCCAAATAACGGGAAAAAATAAAAAAAAAGTTATCTGAAATATTTTGGTTTTCTGTTTTTGTCCTTATTTTGCACCCAAATAACGGGAAAAAATAAAAAAAAAGTTATCTGAAATATCTTGGTTTTCTGTTTTTGTCCTTATTTTGCACCTAAATAACGGGAAAAAAGAAATAAAAGGTATCTTAAATATTTTCGTTTTCTGTTTTTGTCCTTATTTTGCACCCAAATAACGGGAAAAAATAAAAAAAAAGTTATTTGAAATATTTTCGTTTTCTGTTTTTGTCCTTATTTTGCACCCAAATAACGGGAAAAAAGAAAAAAAAAGTTATCTCAAATATTTTGGTTTTCTGTTTTTGTCCTTATTTTGCACCCAAATAACGGGAAAAAAGAAAAAAAAAGTTATTTGAAATATTTTGGTTTTCTGTTTTTGTCCTTATTTTGCACCCAAATAACGGGAAAAAATAAAAAAAAAGTTATTTGAAATATATTGGTTTTCTGTATTTGTCCTTATTTTGCACCTTATTTTGCACGGGAAAAAAAGAAAAAAAAGGTATCTGAAATATTTTCGTTTTCTGTTTTTGTCCTTATTTTGCACCCAAATAACGGGAAAAATAAAAAAAAAGTTATTTGAAATATTTTGGTTTTCTGTTTTTGTCCTTATTTTGCACCTAAATAACGGGAAAAAAGAAAAAAAAGGTATCTGAAATATTTTCGTTTTCTGTTTTTGTCCTTATTTTGCACCCAAATAACGGGAAAAAATACAAAAAAAGTTATCTGAAATATTTTGGTTTTCTGTTTTTGTCCTTATTTTGCACCCAAATAACGGGAAAAAATATAAAAAAGTTATCTGAAATATTTTGGTTTTCTGTTTTTGTCCTTACTTTGCACCCAAATAACGGGAAAAAATAAAAAAAAAGTTATCTTAAATATTTTGGTTTTCTGTTTTTGTCCTTATTTTGCACCCAAATAAAGGGAAAAAATAAAAAAAAAGATATCTGAAATATTTTGGTTTTCTGTTTTTGTCCTTATTTTGCCCCCAAATAACGGGAAAAAAGAAAAAAAAGTTATCTGAAATAATTTGGTTTTCTGTTAGTCTTTATTTTGCACCCAAATAACGGGAAAAATAAAAAGAAAGTTATTTGAAATATTTTGGTTTTCTGTTTTTGTCCTTATTTTGCACCTAAATAACGGGAAAAAATTAAAAAAAAGTTATTTGAAATATTTTGGTTTCCTGTTTTTGTACTTATTTTGCACCCAAATAACGGGAAAAAATAAAAAAAAAGTTATTTGAAATATTTTGGTTTTCTGTTTTTGTCCTTATTTTGCACCCAAATAACGGGAAAAAATAAAAAAAAAGTTATTTGAAATATTTTGGTTTTCTTTTTTTGTCCTTATTTTGCACCCAAATAATATAAAAAAATAGAAAAAAAGTTATTTGAAATATTTTGGTTTTCTGTTTTTGTCCTTATTTTGCACCCAAATAACGGGAAAAAAAAAAAAAAAAGTTATTTGAAATATTTTGGTTTTCTGTTTTTGTCCTTATGCATAATAAGGGAAAATAAAGGGAAAAAATAAAAAAAAAGTTATTTGAAATTTTTTGGTTTTCTGTTTTTGTCCTTATTTTGCACCCAAATAACGGGAAATAATAAAAAAAAAGTTATTTGAAATATTTTGGTTTTCTGTTTTTGTCCTTATTTTGCGCCCAAATAACGGGAAAAAATAAAAAAGAAGTTATCTGAAATATTTTGGTTTTCTGTTTTTGTCCTTATTTTGCACCCAAATAACGGGCAAAAATAAAAAAAAAGTTATTTGAAATATTTTGGATTTCTGTTTTTGTCTTTATTTTACACCCAAATAACGGGAAAAAAGAAAAAAAAAGTTATTTGAAATATTTTGGTTTTCTGTTTTAGTCGTTATTTTGCACCCAAATAACGGGAAAAAATAAAAAAAAGTTATTTGAAATATTTTGGTTTTCTGTTTTTGTCCTTATTTTGCACCCAAATAACGGGAAATAATAAAAAAAAAGATATTTGAAATATTTTGGTTTTCTGTTTTTGTCCTTATTTTGCGCCCAAATAACGGGAAAAAATAAAAAAGAAGTTATCTGTAATATTTTGGTTTTCTGTTTTTGTCCTTATTTTGCACCCAAATAACGGGAAAAAATAAAAAAAAAGTTATTTGAAATATTTTGGATTTCTGTTTTTGTCTTTATTTTGCACCCAAATAACGGGAAAAAATAAAAAAAAAGTTACTTGAAATATTTTGGTTTTCTGTTTTTGTCCTTATTTTGCACCCAAATAACGGGAAAAAATAAAAAAAAAGTATTTGAAATATTTTGGTTTTTTGTTTTTGTCCTTATTTTGCACCCAAATAACGGGAAAAAATAAAAAAAATGTTATTTGAAATATTTTGGTTTTTTCTTTTTGTCCTTATTTTGCTCCCAAATAACGCGAAAAAATAAAAGAAAAGTTATCTGAAATATTTTGGTTTTCTGTTTTTGTCCTTATTTTGCACCCAAATAACAGGAAAAAATAAAAAAAAAGTTATTTGAAATATTTTGGTTTTCTGTTTTTGTCCTTATGTTGCACCTAAATAACGGGAAAAAAGAAAAAAAAAGTTATCTGAAATATTTTGGTTTTCTGTTTTTGTCCTTATTTTGCACCTAAATAACGGGAAAAAAGAAAAAAAACAGTTATCTCAAATATTTTGGTTTTCTGTTTTGTCCTTATTTTGCACCCAAATAACGGGAAAAAAGAAAAAAAAAGTTATTTGAAATATTTTGGTTTTCTGTTTTTGTCCTTATTTTGCACCTAAATAACGGGAAAAAAGAAAAAAAAAGATATCTGAAATATTTTGGTTTTCTGCTTTTGTCGTTTTTTTGCACCCAAATAACGGGAAAAAATAAAAAGAAAGTTATTGGAAATATTTTGGTTTTCTGTTTTTGTCCTTATTTTGCACCTAAATAACGGGAAAAAAGAAAAAAAACAGTTAACTCAAATATTTTGGTTTTCTGTTTTGTCCTTATTTTGCACCCAAATAACGGGAAAAAATAAAAAAAAAGTTACTTGAAATATTTTGGTTTTCTGTTTTTGTCCTTATTTTGCACCTAAATAACGGGAAAAAAGAAAAAAAACAGTTATCTCAAATATTTTGGTTTTCTGTTTTGTCCTTATTTTGCACCCAAATAACGGGAAAAAAGAAAAAAAAAGTTATTTGAAATATTTTGGTTTTCTGTTTTTGTCCTTATTTTGCACCTAAATAACGGGAAAAAAGAAAAAAAAAGATATCTGAAATATTTTGGTTTTCTGCTTTTGTCGTTTTTTTGCACCCAAATAACGGGAAAAAATAAAAAAAAGTTAACTGAAATATTTTGGTTTTCTGTTTTTGTCCTTATTTTGCACCCAAATAACGGGAAAAAATAAAAAAAAGTTATCTGAAATATTTTGGTTTTCTGTTTTTGTCCTTATTTTGCACCCAAATAACGGGAAAAAAGAAAAAAAAAGTTATTTGAAATATTTTGGTTTTCTGTTTTTGTCCTTATTTTGCACCCAAATAACGGGAAAAAATAAAACAAAAGTTATTTGAAATATTTTGGTTTTCTGTTTTTGTCCTTATTTTGCACCCAAATAACAGGAAAAAATAAAAAAAAAGTTATTTGAAATATTTTGGTTTTCTGTTTTGTCCTTATTTTGCACCTAAATAACGGGAAAAAATAAAAAAAAAGTTATAACGGGAAAAAATAAAAAAAAATATTTTGGTTTTCTGTTTTTGTCCTTATTTTGCACCCAAATAACGGGAAGAAATAAAAAAAAGTTATCTGATATATTTTGGTTTTCTGTTTTTGTCCTTATTTTGCACCTAAATAACGGGAAAACAGTAAAAAAAAGTTATTTGAAATATTTTGGTTTTCTGTTTTTGTCCTTATTTTGCACCTAAATAACGGGAAAAAAGAAAAAAAAAGATATCTGAAATATTTTGGTTTTCTGCTTTTGTCCTTATTTTGCACCCAAATAACGGGAAAAAATAAAAAGAAAGTTATTTGAAATATTTTGGTTTTCTGTTTTTGTCCTTATTTTGCACCTAAATAACGGGAAAAAGGAAAAAAAACAGTTATCTCAAATATTTTGGTTATCTGTTTTTGTCCTTATTTTGCTCCCAACTAACGGGAAAAAAAAAAAAAAAGGTATCTGAAATATTTTGGTTTTCTGTTTTTGTCCTTAGTTTGCACCAAAATAACGGGAAAAAAGAAAAAAAAAGTTATTTGAAATATTTTGGTTTTCTGTTTTTGTCCTTATTTTGCACCTAAATAACGGGAAAAAAGAAAAAAAAAGATATCTGAAATATTTTGGTTTTCTGCTTTTGTCCTTATTTTGCACCCAAATTACGGGAAAAAATAAAAAGAAAGTTATTTGAAATATTTTGGTTTTCTGTTTTTGTCCTTATTTTGCACCCAAATAACGGGAAAAAAGAAAAAAAAAGATATCTGAAATATTTTGGTTTTCTGTTTTTGTCATTAGTTTGCACCCAAATAACGGGAAAAAAGAAAGCAAAAGTTATTTGAAATATTTTGGTTTTCTGTTTTTGTCCTTATTTTGCACCCAAATAACGGGAAAAAATAAAAAAAAGTTATCTGAAATATTTTGGTTTTCTGTTTTTGTCCTTATTTTGCACCCAAATAACGGGAAAAAAGAAAAAAAAGTTATTTGAAATATTTTGGTTTTTTCTTTTTGTCCTTACTTTACACCTAAATAACGGGAAAAAAGAAAAAAAAAGTTATTTGAAATATTTTGGTTTTCTGTTTTTGTTTTTATTTTGCACCCAAATAACTGGAAAAAATTAAAAAAAAGTTATTTGAAATATTTTGGTTTTCTGTTTTTGTCCTTACTTTGCACCCAAATAACGGGAAAAAATAAAAAAAAAGTTATTTGAAATATTTGGGTTTTCTGTTTTTGTCCTTATTTTGCGCCCAAATAACTGGAAAAAATAAAAAAGAAGTTATCTGAAATATTTTGGTTTTCTGTTTTTGTCCTTATTTTGCACCCAAATAACGGGAAAAAATAAAAAAAAAGTTATTTGAAATATTTTGGATTTCTGTTTTTGTCTTTATTTTGCACCCAAATAACGGGAAAAAATAAAAAAAAAGTTACTTGAAATATTTTGGTTTTCTGTTTTTGTCCTTATTTTGCACCCAAATAACGGGAAAAAATAAAAAAAAAGTATTTGAAATATTTTGGTTTTTTGTTTTTGTCCTTATTTTGCTCCCAAATAACGCGAAAAAATAAAAGAAAAGTTATCTGAAATATTTTGGTTTTCTGTTTTTGTCCTTATTTTGCACCCAAATAACAGGAAAAAATAAAAAAAAAGTTATTTGAAATATTTTGGTTTTCTGTTTTTGTCCTTATGTTGCACCTAAATAACGGGAAAAAAGAAAAAAAAAGTTATCTGAAATATTTTGGTTTTCTGTTTTTGTCCTTATTTTGCACCTAAATAACGGGAAAAAAGAAAAAAAACAGTTATCTCAAATATTTTGGTTTTCTGTTTTGTCCTTATTTTGCACCCAAATAACGGGTAAAAAGAAAAAAAAAGTTATTTGAAATATTTTGGTTTTCTGTTTTTGTCCTTATGTTGCACCTAAATAACGGGAAAAAAGAAAAAAAAAGTTATCTGAAATATTTTGGTTTTCTGTTTTTGTCCTTATTTTGCACCTAAATAACGGGAAAAAAGAAAAAAAACAGTTATCTCAAATATTTTGGTTTTCTGTTTTGTCCTTATTTTGCACCCAAATAACGGGAAAAAATAAAAAGAAAGTTATTGGAAATATTTTGGTTTTCTGTTTTTGTCCTTATTTTGCACCTAAATAACGGGAAAAAATAAAAAAAACAGTTAACTCAAATATTTTGGTTTTCTGTTTTGTCCTTATTTTGCACCCAAATAACGGGAAAAAATAAAAAAAAAGTTACTTGAAATATTTTGGTTTTCTGTTTTTGTCCTTATTTTGCACCTAAATAACGGGAAAAAAGAAAAAAAAACAGTTATCTCAAATATTTTGGTTTTCTGTTTTGTCCTTATTTTGCACCCAAATAACGGGAAAAAAGAAAAAAAAAGTTATTTGAAATATTTTGGTTTTCTGTTTTTGTCCTTATTTTGCACCTAAATAACGGGAAAAAAGAAAAAAAAAGATATCTGAAATATTTTGGTTTTCTGCTTTTGTCGTTTTTTTGCACCCAAATAACGGGAAAAAATAAAAAAAAAGTTATCTGAAATATTTTGGTTTTTTGTTTTTGTACTTATTTTGCACCCAAATAACGGGAAAAAATAAAAAAAAGTTATCTGAAATATTTTGGTTTTCTGTTTTTGTCCTTATTTTGCACCCAAATAACGGGAAAAATAAAAAAAAGTTATCTGAAATATTTTGGTTTTCTGTTTTTGTCCTTATTTTGCACCCAAATAACGGGAAAAAAGAAAAAAAAAGTTATTTGAAATATTTTGGTTTTCTGTTTTTGTCCTTATTTTGCACCTAAATAACGGGAAAAAATAAAAAAAAAGTTATAACGGGAAAAAATAAAAAAAAATATTTTGGTTTTCTGTTTTTGTCCTTATTTTGCACCCAAATAACGGGAAAAAATAAAAAAAAGTTATCTGAAATATTTTGGTTTTCTGTATTTTGCACCCAAATAACGGGAAAACAGTAAAAAAAAGTTATTTGAAATATTTTGGTTTTCTGTTTTTGTCCTTATTTTGCACCTAAATAACGGGAAAAAAGAAAAAAAAAGATATCTGAAATATTTTGGTTTTCTGCTTTTGTCCTTATTTTGCACCCAAATAACGGGAAAAAATAAAAAGAAAGTTATTTGAAATATTTTGGTTTTCTGTTTTTGTCCTTATTTTGCACCTAAATAACGGGAAAAAGGAAAAAAAACAGTTATCTCAAATATTTTGGTTATCTGTTTTTGTCCTTATTTTGCTCCCAAATAACGGGAAAAAATAAAAAAAAAGTTATCTGAAATATTTTGGTTTTCTGTTTTTGTCCTTAGTTTGCACCCAAATAACGGGAAAAAAGAAAAAAAAAGTTATTTGAAATATTTTGGTTTTCTGTTTTTGTCCTTATTTTGCACCTAAATAACGGGAAAAAAGAAAAAAAAAGATATCTGAAATATTTTGGTTTTCTGCTTTTGTCCTTATTTTGCACCCAAATTACGGGAAAAAATAAAAAGAAAGTTATTTGAAATATTTTGGTTTTCTGTTTTTGTCCTTATTTTGCACCTAAATAACGGGAAAAAAGAAAAAAAACAGTTATCTCAAATATTTTGGTTTTCTCTTTTTGTCCTTATTTTGCACCCAAATAACGGGAAAAAATAAAAAAAAGTTATCTGAAATATTTTGGTTTTCTGTTTTTGTCCTTATTTTGCACCCAAATAACGGGAAAAAAGAAAAAAAAAGTTATTTGAAATATTTTGGTTTTCTCTTTTTGTCCTTACTTTACACCTAAATAACGGGAAAAAAGAAAAAAAAAGTTATTTGAAATATTTTGGTTTTCTGTTTTTGTTTTTATTTTGCACCCAAATAACTGGAAAAAATTAAAAAAAAGTTATTTGAAATATTTTGGTTTTCTGTTTTTGTCCTTACTTTGCACCCAAATAACGGGAAAAAATAAAAAAAAAGTTATTTGAAATATTTTGGTTTTCTGTTTTTGTCCTTATTTTGCACCCAAATAACGGGAAAAAAGAAAAGAAAAGTTATTTGATTTATTTTGGTTTTCTCTTTTTGTCCTTATTTTACACCTAAATAACGGGAAAAAAAAAAAAAGTTATTTGAAATATTTTGGTTTTCTGTTTTTGTCCTTACTTTGCACCCAAATAACGGGAAAAAATAAAAAAAAAGTTATTTGAAATATTTTGGTTTTCTGTTTTTGTCCTTATTTTGCACCTAAATAACGGGAAAAAAGAAAAAAAACAGTTATCTCAAATATTTTGGTTTTCTGTTTTGTCCTTATTTTGCACCCAAATAACGGGAAAAAAGAAAAAAAAAGTTATTTGAAATATTTTGGTTTTCTGTTTTTGTCCTTATTTTGCACCTAAATAACGGGAAAAAAGAAAAAAAAAGATATCTGAAATATTTTGGTTTTCTGCTTTTGTCGTTTTTTTGCACCCAAATAACGGGAAAAAATAAAAAAAAAGTTATCTGAAATATTTTGGTTTTTTGTTTTTGTACTTATTTTGCACCCAAATAACGGGAAAAAATAAAAAAAAGTTATCTGAAATATTTTGGTTTTCTGTTTTTGTCCTTATTTTGCACCCAAATAACGGGAAAAAATAAAAAAAAGTTATCTGAAATATTTTGGTTTTCTGTTTTTGTCCTTATTTTGCACCCAAATAACGGGAAAAAAGAAAAAAAAAGTTATTTGAAATATTTTGGTTTTCTGTTTTTGTTTTTATTTTGCACCCAAATAACGGGAAAAAATAAAACAAAAGTTATTTGAAATATTTTGGTTTTCTGTTTTTGTCCTTATTTTGCACCCAAATAACAGGAAAAAATAAAAAAAAAGTTATTTGAAATATTTTGGTTTTCTGTTTTGTCCTTATTTTGCACCTAAATAACGGGAAAAAATAAAAAAAAAGTTATAACGGGAAAAAATAAAAAAAAATATTTTGGTTTTCTGTTTTTGTCCTTATTTTGCACCTAAATAACGGGAAAAAAGAAAAAAAAAGATATCTGAAATATTTTGGTTTTCTGCTTTTGTCCTTATTTTGCACCTAAATAACGGGAAAAAAGAAAAAAAAAAGATATCTGAAATATTTTGGTTTTCTGCTTTTGTCCTTATTTTGCACCCAAATAACGGGAAAAAATAAAAAGAAAGTTATTTGAAATATTTTGGTTTTCTGTTTTTGTCCTTATTTTGCACCTAAATAACGGGAAAAAGGAAAAAAAACAGTTATCTCAAATATTTTGGTTATCTGTTTTTGTCCTTATTTTGCTCCCAAATAACGGGAAAAAATAAAAAAAAAGTTATCTGAAATATTTTGGTTTTCTGTTTTTGTCCTTAGTTTGCACCCAAATAACGGGAAAAAAGAAAAAAAAAGTTATTTGAAATATTTTGGTTTTCTGTTTTTGTCCTTATTTTGCACCTAAATAACGGGAAAAAAGAAAAAAAAAGATATCTGAAATATTTTGGTTTTCTGCTTTTGTCCTTATTTTGCACCCAAATTACGGGAAAAAATAAAAAGAAAGTTATTTGAAATATTTTGGTTTTCTGTTTTTGTCCTTATTTTGCACCTAAATAACGGGAAAAAAGAAAAAAAAAGTTATTTGAAATATTTTGGTTTTCTGTTTTTGTTTTTATTTTGCACCCAAATAACGGGAAAAAATTAAAAAAAAGTTATTTGAAATATTTTGGTTTTCTGTTTTTGTCCTTACTTTGCACCCAAATAACGGGAAAAAATAAAAAAAAAGTTATTTGAAATATTTTGGTTTTCTGTTTTTGTCCTTATTTTGCACCCAAATAACGGGAAAAAAGAAAAGAAAAGTTATTTGATTTATTTTGGTTTTCTCTTTTTGTCCTTATTTTACACCTAAATAACGGGAAAAAAAAAAAAAAGTTATTTGAAATATTTTGGTTTTCTGTTTTTGTTTTTATTTTGCACCCAAATAACGGGAAAAAATTAAAAAAAAGTTATTTGAAATATTTTGGTTTTCTTTTTTGTCCTTACTTTGCGCCCAAATAACGGGAAAAAATAAAAAAAAAGTTATTTGAAATATTTTGGTTTTCTCTTTTTGTCCTTATTTTGCACCCAAATAACCGGAAAAAATAAAAGAACAGTTATCTGAAATATTTTGGTTTTCTGTTTTTGTCCTTATTTTGCACCCCAATAACGGGAAATAATAAAAAAAAAGTTATTTGAAATATTTTGGTTTTCTGTTTTTGTCCTTATTTTGCACTAAATACCGGGAAAAAAGAAAAAAAAAGTTATTTGAAATATTTTGGTTTTCTGTTTTTGTCCTTATTTTGCACCCAAATAACGGGAAAAAATAAAAAGAAAGTTATTTGAAATATTTTGGTTTTCTGTTTTTGTCCTTATTTTGCACCCAAATAACGGGAAAAAATAAAAAGAAAGTTATTTGAAATATTTTGGTTTTCTGTTTTTGTCCTTATTTTGCACCCAAATAACGGGAAAAAATTAAAAAAAGGTTATTTGAAATATTTTGGTTTTCTGTTTTTGTCCTTATTTTGCACCTAAATAACAGGAAAAAAGAAAAAAAAAGATATTTGAAATATTTTGGTTTTCTGTTTATGTCCTTATTTTGCACCCAAATAACGGGAAAAAATTAAAAAAAAGTTATTTGAAATAATTTCGTTTTCTGTTTTTGTCCTTATTTTGCACCCAAATAATGGGAAATAATAAAAAAAAAGTTATTTGAAATATTTGGCTTTTTTGTTTTTGTCCTTATTTTGCGCCCAAATAACGGGAAAAAATAAAAAAGAAGTTATTTGAAATATTTTGGTTTTCTGTTTTTGTCCTTATTTTGCACCCAAATAACGGGAAAAAATAAAAAAAAAGTTATTTGAAATATTTTGGTTTTCTGTTTTTGTCTTTACTTAACGGGAAAAAATAAAAAAAAGTTATTTGAAATATTTTGGTTTTCTGTTTTTGTCCTTATTTTGCGCCCCAATAACGGGAAATAATAAAAAAAAAGTTATTTGAAATATTTTGGTTTTCTGTTTTTGTCCTTATTTTGCACCTAAATACCGGGAAAAAAAAAAAAAAAAGTTATTTGAAATATTTTGGTTTTCTGTTTTTGTCCTTATTTTGCACCCAAATAACGGGAAAAAATAAAAAGAAAGTTATTTGAAATATTTTGGTTTTCTGTTTTTGTCCTTATTTTGCACCCAAATAACGGGAAAAAATTAAAAAAAGGTTATTTGAAATATTTTGGTTTTCTGTTTTTGTCCTTATTTTGCACCTAAATAACAGGAAAAAAGAAAAAAAAAGATATTTGAAATATTTTGGTTTTCTGTTTTTGTCCTTATTTTGCACCCAAATAACGGGAAAAAATAAAAAAAAAGTTATTTGAAATATTTTGGTTTTCTATTTTAGTCCTTTTTTGCACCCAAATAACGGGAAAAAATTAAAAAAAAGTTATTTGAAATAATTTCGTTTTCTGTTTCTGTCCTTATTTTGCACCCAAATAATGGGAAATAATAAAAAAAAAGTTATTTGCAATATTTTGCTTTTTTGTTTTTGTCGTTATTTTGCGCCCAAATAACGGGAAAAAATAAAAAAGAAGTTATTTGAAATATTTTGGTTTTCTGTTTTTGTCCTTATTTTGCACCCAAATAACGGGAAAAAATAAAAAAAAAGTTATTTGAAATATTTTGGTTTTCCGTTTTTGTCCTTATTTTGCACCTAAATAACGGGTAAAAAGAAAAAAAACAGTTATCTGAAATATTTTGGTTTTCTGTTTTTGTCCTTATTTTGCACCCAAATAACGGGAAAAAATAAAAAAAAAGGTATTTGAAATATTTTGGTTTTCTGTTTTTGTCCTTATTTTGCACCCAAATAACGGGAAAAAATAAAAAAAAAGTTATTTGAAATATTTTGGTTTTCTTTTTTTGTCCTTATTTTGCACCCAAATAACGGGAAAAAATAAAAAAAAAGTTATTTGAAATATTTTGGTTTTCTGTTTTTGTCCTTATTTTGCACCCAAATAACGGGAAAAAAGAAAAACACAGTTATCTGAAATATTTTGGTTTTCTGTTTTTGTCCTTATTTTGCACCCAAATAACGGGAAAAAATAAAAAAAAAGTTATCTGAAATATTTTGGTTTTCTGTTTTTGTCCTTATTTTGCACCCAAATAACGGGAAAAAATAAAAAAAAAGTTATTTGAAATATTTTGGTTTTCTTTTTTTGTCCTTATTTTGCACCCAAATAACGGGAAAAAATAAAAAAAAAGTTATTTGAAATATTTTGGTTTTCTGTTTTTGTCCTTATTTTGCACCCAAATAACGGGAAAAAAGAAAAAAAAAGTTATTTGAAATATTTTGGTTTTCTGTTTTTGTCCTTATTTTGCACCCAAATAACGGGAAAAAATAAAAAAAAGTTATTTGAAATATTTTGGTTTTCTGTTTTTGTCCTTATTTTGCACCCAAATAACGGGAAAAAAGAAAAAAAAAGTTATTTGAAATATTTTGGTTTTCTGTTTTTGTCCTTATTTTGCACCCAAATAACGGGAAAAAATAAAAAAAAAGTTACCTGAAATATTTTGGTTTTCTGTTTTTGTCCTTATTTTGCACCCAAATAACGGGTAAAAAGAAAAAAACAGTTATCTGAAATATTTTGGTTTTCTGTTTTTGTCCTTATTTTGCACCCAAATAACGGGAAAAAATAAAAAAAAAGTTACCTGAAATATTTTGGTTTTCTGTTTTTGTCCTTATTTTGCACCCAAATAACGGGAAAAAAGAAAAAAAAAGTTATTTGAAATATTTTGGTTTTCTGTTTTTGTCCTTATTTTGCACCCAAATAACGGGAAAAAATAAAAAAAAAGTTACCTGAAATATTTTGGTTTTCTGTTTTTGTCCTTATTTTGCACCCAAATAACGGGTAAAAAGAAAAAAACAGTTATCTGAAATATTTTGGTTTTCTGTTTTTGTCCTTATTTTGCACCCAAATAACGGGAAAAAATAAAAAAAAAAAGTTATTTGAAATATTTGGGTTTTCTGCTTTTGTCCTTATTTTGCACCCAAATAACGGGAAAAAATAAAAAAAAAGTTATTTGAAATATTTTGGTTTTCTGTTTTTGTCCATATTTTGCACCCAAATAACGGGAAAAAATAAAAAAAAAGTTATCTGAAATATTTTGGTTTACTGTTTTTGTCCTTATTTTGCACCCAAATAACGGGAAAAAATAAAAAAAAAGTTATTTGAAATATTTTGGTTTTCTGTTTTTGTCCTTATTTTGCACCCAAATAACGGGAAATAATAAAAAAAAAGTTATTTGAAATATTTTGGTTTTCTGTTTTTGTCCTTATTTTGCGCCCAAATAACGGGAAAAAATAAAAAAGAAGTTATCTGAAATATTTTGGTTTTCTGTTTTTGTCCTTATTTTGCACCCAAATAACGGGAAAAAATAAAAAAAAAGTTATTTGAAATATTTTGGATTTCTGTTTTTGTCTTTATTTTGCACCCAAATAACGGGAAAAAATAAAAAAAAAGTTACCTGAAATATTTTGGTTTTCTGTTTTTGTCCTTATTTTGCACCCAAATAACGGGAAAAAATAAAAAAAAAGTGATTTGAAATATTTTGGTTTTTTGTTTTTGTCCTTATTTTGCACCCAAATAACGGGAAAAAATAGAAAAAAAGTTATTTGAAATATTTTCGTTTTCTCTTTTTGTCCTTATTTTGCACCCAAATAACGGGAAAAAATAAAAGAAAAGTTATCTGAAATATTTTGGTTTTCTGTTTTTGTCCTTATTTTGCACCCAAATAGCAGGAAAAAATAAAAAAAAGTTATCTGAAATATTTTGGTTTTCTGTTTTTGTCCTTATGTTGCACCTAAATAACGGGAAAAAAGAAAAAAAAAGTTATCTGAAATATTTTGGTTTTCTGTTTTTGTCCTTATTTTGCACCTAAATAACGGGAAAAAAGAAAAAAAACAGTTATCTCAAATATTTTGGTTTTCTGTTTTATCCTTATTTTGCACCCAAATAACGGGAAAAAAGAAAAAAAAATTTATTTGAAATATTTTGGTTTTCTGTTTTTGACCTTATTTTGCACCTAAATAACGGGAAAAAAGAAAAAAAAAGATATCTGAAATATTTTGGTTTTCTGCTTTTGTCCTTATTTTGCACCCAAATAACGGGAAAAAATAAAAAGAAAGTTATTTGAAATATTTTGGTTTTCTGTTTTTGTCCTTACTTTGCACCCAAATAACGGAAAAAAATAAAAAAAAAGTTATTTGAAATATTTTGGTTTTCTGTTTTTGTCCTTATTTTGCACCCAAATAACGGGAAAAAATAAAAAAAAAGTTATTTGAAATATTTTGGTTTTCTCTTTTTGGCCTTATTTTGCACCCAAATAACCGGAAATAATAAAAAAAAAGTTATTTGAAATATTTTGGTTTTCTGTTTTTGTCCTTATTTTGCACCTAAATACCGGGAAAAAAGAAAAAAAAAGTTATTTGAAATATTTTGGTTTTCTGTTTTTGTCCTTATTTTGCACCCAAATAACGGGAAAAAATAAAAAGAAAGTTATTTGAAATATTTTGGTTTTCTGTTTTGTCCTTATTTTGCACTCAAATAACGGGAAAAAATTAAAAAAAGGTTTTTTGAAATATTTTGGTTTTCTGTTTTTGTCCTTATTTTGCACCCAAATAACGGGAAAAAATAAAAAAAAAGTTATTTTAAATATTTTGGTTTTCTGTTTTTGTCCTTATTTTGCACCTAAATAACGGGAAAAAAGAAAAAAAACAGTTATCTCAAATATTTTGGTTATCTGTTTTTGTCCTTATTTTGCACCCAAATAACGGGAAAAAATAAAAAAAAAGTTATCTGAAATATTTTGGTTTTCTGTTTTTGTCCTTATTTTGCACCCAAATAACAGGAAAAAATAAAAAAAAGTTATTTGAAATATTTTGGTTTTCTGTTTTTGTCCTTATTTTGCACCCAAATAACGGGTAAAAAGAAAAAAAAAGTTATTTGAAATATTTTGGTTTTCTGTTTTTGTCCTTATTTTGCACCCAAATAACGGGAAAAAATAAAAAAAAAGTTATTTGAAATATTTTGGTTTTCTGTTTTTGTCCTTACTTTGCACCCAAATAACCGGAAAAAATAAAAGAACAGTTATCTGAAATATTTTGGTTTTCTGTTTTTGTCCTTATTTTGCACCCCAATAACGGGAAATAATAAAAAAAAAGTTATTTGAAATATTTTGGTTTTCTGTTTTTGTCCTTATTTTGCACCTAAATACCGGGAAAAAAGAAAAAAAAAGTTATTTGAAATATTTTGGTTTTCTGTTTTTGTCCTTATTTTGCACCCAAATAACGGGAAAAAATAAAAAGAAAGTTATTTGAAATATTTTGGTTTTCTGTTTTTGTCCGTATTTTGCACCCAAATAACGGGAAAAAATTAAAAAAAGGTTATTTGAAATATTTTGGTTTTCTGTTTTTGTCCTTATTTTGCACCTAAATAACAGAAAAAAAGAAAAAAAAAGTTATTTGAAATATTTTGGTTTTCTGTTTTTGTCCTTATTTTGCACCCAAATAACGGGAAAAAATAAAAAAAAAGTTATTTGAAATATTTTGGTTTTCTGTTTTTGTCCTTACTTTGCACCCAAATAACGGGAAAAAATAAAAAAAAAGTTATTTGAAATATTTTGGTTTTCTGTTTTTGTCCTTATTTTGCACCCAACTAACGGGAACAAAATAAAAAAAAAGTTATTTGAAATATTTTGGTTTTCTCTTTTGGTCCTTATTTTGCACCCAAATAACCGGAAATAATAAAAAAAAAGTTATTTGAAATATTTTGGTTTTCTGTTTTTGTCCTTATTTTGCACCCAAATAACGGGAAAAAATAAAAAGAAAGTTATTTGAAATATTTTGGTTTTCTGTTTTTGTCTTTATTTTGCACCCAAATACCGGGAAAAAATAAAAGAACAGTTATCTGAAATATTTTGGTTTTCTGTTTTTGTCCTTATTTTGCACCCCAATAACGGGAAATAATAAAAAAAAAGGTTATTTGAAATATTTTGGTTTTCTGTTTTTGTCCTTATTTTGCACCTAAATAACAGAAAAAAAGAAAAAAAAGTTATTTGAAATATTTTGGTTTTCTGTTCTTGTCCTTATTTTGCACCCAAATAACGGGAAAAAATTAAAAAAAGGTTATTTGAAATATTTTGGTTTTCTGTTTTTGTCCTTATTTTGCACCTAAATGACAGGAAAAAAGAAAAAAAAAGGTATTTGAAATATTTTGGTTTTCTGTTTTTGTCCTTATTTTGCACCTAAATAACGGGTAAAAAGAAAAAAAACAGTTATCTGAAATATTTTGGTTTTCTGTTTTTGTCCTTATTTTGCACCCAAATAACGGGAAAAAATAAAAAAAAAGTTATTTGAAATATTTTGGTTTTCTCTTTTTGGCCTTATTTTGCACCCAAATAACCGGAAATAATAAAAAAAAAGTTATTTGAAATATTTTGGTTTTCTGTTTTTGTCCTTATTTTGGACCTAAATACCGGGAAAAAAGAAAAAAAAAGTTATTTGAAATATTTTGGTTTTCTGTTTTTGTCCTTATTTTGCACCCAAATAACGGGAAAAAATAAAAAGAAAGTTATTTGAAATATTTTGGTTTTCTGTTTTTGTCCTTATTTTGCACTCAAATAACGGGAAAAAATTAAAAAAAGGTTTTTTGAAATATTTTGGTTTTCTGTTTTTGTCCTTATTTTGCACCCAAATAACGGGAAAAAATAAAAAAAAAGTTATTTTAAATATTTTGGTTTTCTGTTTTTGTCCTTATTTTGCACCTAAATAACGGGAAAAAAGAAAAAAAACAGTTATCTCAAATATTTTGGTTATCTGTTTTTGTCCTTATTTTGCACCCAAATAACGGGAAAAAATAAAAAAAAAGTTATCTGAAATATTTTGGTTTTCTGTTTTTGTCCTTATTTTGCACCCAAATAACAGGAAAAAATAAAAAAAAGTTATTTGAAATATTTTGGTTTTCTGTTTTTGTCCTTATTTTGCACCCAAATAACGGGTAAAAAGAAAAAAAAAGTTATTTGAAATATTTTGGTTTTCTGTTTTTGTCCTTATTTTGCACCCAAATAACGGGAAAAAATAAAAAAAAAGTTATTTGAAATATTTTGGTTTTCTGTTTTTGTCCTTATTTTGCACCCAATTAACCGGAAAAAATAAAAGAACAGTTATCTGAAATATTTTGGTTTTCTGTTTTTGTCCTTATTTTGCACCCCAATAACGGGAAATAATAAAAAAAAAGTTATTTGAAATATTTTGGTTTTCTGTTTTTGTCCTTATTTTGCACCTAAATACCGGGAAAAAAGAAAAAAAAAGTTATTTGAAATATTTTGGTTTTCTGTTTTTGTCCTTATTTTGCACCCAAATAACGGGAAAAAATAAAAAGAAAGTTATTTGAAATATTTTGGTTTTCTGTTTTTGTCCGTATTTTGCACCCAAATAACGGGAAAAAATTAAAAAAAGGTTATTTGAAATATTTTGGTTTTCTGTTTTTGTCCTTATTTTGCACCTAAATAACAGAAAAAAAGAAAAAAAAAGTTATTTGAAATATTTTGGTTTTCTGTTTTTGTCCTTATTTTGCACCCAAATAACGGGAAAAAATAAAAAAAAAGTTATTTGAAATATTTTGGTTTTCTGTTTTTGTCCTTACTTTGCACCCAAATAACGGGAAAAAATAAAAAAAAAGTTATTTGAAATATTTTGGTTTTCTGTTTTTGTCCTTATTTTGCACCCAAATAACGGGAACAAAATAAAAAAAAAGTTATTTGAAATATTTTGGTTTTCTCTTTTTGTCCTTATTTTGCACCCAAATAACCGGAAATAATAAAAAAAAAGTTATTTGAAATATTTTGGTTTTCTGTTTTTGTCCTTATTTTGCACCCAAATAACGGGAAAAAATAAAAAGAAAGTTATTTGAAATATTTTGGTTTTCTGTTTTTGTCTTTATTTTGCACCCAAATACCGGGAAAAAATAAAAGAACAGTTATCTGAAATATTTTGGTTTTCTGTTTTTGTCCTTATTTTGCACCCCAATAACGGGAAATAATAAAAAAAAAGGTTATTTGAAATATTTTGGTTTTCTGTTTTTGTCCTTATTTTGCACCTAAATAACAGAAAAAAAGAAAAAAAAGTTATTTGAAATATTTTGGTTTTCTGTTCTTGTCCTTATTTTGCACCCAAATAACGGGAAAAAATTAAAAAAAGGTTATTTGAAATATTTTGGTTTTCTGTTTTTGTCCTTATTTTGCACCTAAATGACAGGAAAAAAGAAAAAAAAAGGTATTTGAAATATTTTGGTTTTCTGTTTTTGTCCTTATTTTGCACCTAAATAACGGGTAAAAAGAAAAAAAAACAGTTATCTGAAATATTTTGGTTTTCTGTTTTTGTCCTTATTTTGCACCCAACTAACGGGAAAAAATTAAAAAAAAGTTATTTGAAATATTTTGGTTTTCTGTTTTTGTTCTTATTTTGCACCCAAATAACCGGAAAAAATAAAAGAACAGTTATCTGAAATATTTTGGTTTTCTGTTTTTGTCCTTATTTTGCACCGCAATAACAGGAAATAATAAAAAAAAAAGTTATTTGAAATATTTTGGTTTTCTGTTTTTGTCCTTATTTTGCACCTAAATACCGGGGAAAAAAGAAAAAAAAAGTTATTTGAAATACTTTGGTTTTCTGTTTTTGTCCTTATTTTGCACCCAAATAACGGGAAAAAATAAAAAGAAAGTTATTTGAAATATTTTGGTTTTCTGTTTTTGTCCTTATTTTGCACCCAAATAACGGGAAAAAATTAAAAAAAGGTTATTTGAAATATTTTGGTTTTCTGTTTTTGTCCTTATTTTGCACCTAAATAACAGAAAAAAAGAAAAAAAAAGTTATTTGAAATATTTTGGTTTTCTGTTTTTGTCCTTATTTTGCACCCAAATAACGGGAAAAAATTAAAAAAAGGTTATTTGAAATATTTTGGTTTTCTGTTTTTGTCCTTATTTTGCACCTAAATAACAGGAAAAAAGAAAAAAAAAGTTATTTGAAATATTTTGGTTTTCTGTTTTTGTCCTTATTTTGCACCCAAATAACGGGAAAAAAATAAAAAAAAAGTTATTTGAAATATTTTGGTTATCTGTTTTTGTCCTTATTTTGCACCCAAATAACGGGAAAATATAAAAAAAAAGTTATCTGAAATATTTTGTTTTTCTGTTTTTGTCCTTATTTTGCACCCAACTAACGGGAAAAATAAAAAAAAGTTATTTGAAATATTTTGGTTTTCTTTTTTTGTCCTTATTTTGCACCCAAATAACGGGAAAAAATAAAAAAAAAGTTATTTGAAATATTTTGGTTTTCTGTTTTTGTCCTTATTTTGCACCCAAATAACGGGAAAAAAGAAAAAAAAAGTTATTTGAAATATTTTGGTTTTCTGTTTTTGTCCTTATTTTGCACCCAAATAACGGGAAAAAATAAAAAAAAAGTTATTTGAAATATTTTGGTTTTCTGTTTTTGTCCTTATTTTGCGCCCAAATAACGGGAAAAAATAAAAAAGAAGTTATCTGAAATATTTTGGTTTTCTGTTTTTGTCCTTATTTTGCACCCAAATAACTGGAAAAAATAAAAAAAAAATATTTGAAATATTTTGGATTTCTGTTTTTGTCTTTATTTTGCACTCAAATAACATGAAAAAATAAAAAAAAAAGTTATCTGAAATATTTTGGTTTTCT
>CAWVQG010000174.1:0-19994 GCA_963932195.1 Empis livida
CCATACAAAACATCAGAATTTGTAGCAAAAAAATGAAAACCCTTAAAACTGAAAGCAATCCCCACATATTTGGTATCTCCGTGTAGGGAATTTAATTTCTAGCGCATTTCCGAAGTCCTTTTCGAAAAATATTCAAAATTGCCCGAGAATTTAATTTCTAGCGCATTTCCGAAGACCTTTTCGAAAAATATTCAAAATTGCCCGAGAAATCGAGAAAATATGGAAATTTAATGAAATTCCATACAAAACATCAGAATTTGTAGCAAAAAAATTAAAACCCTTAAAACTGCAAGCAATCCCCACATATTTGATATTTCCGTGTAGGGAATTTAATTTCTAGCGCATTTCCGAAGATCTTTTCGAAAAATATTCAAAATTGCCTGAGAAATCTAGAAAATTTGGAAATTGAATGAGATTTCATACAAAACATCAGAATTTGTAGCAAAAAAATGAAAACCCTTAAAAGTGAAAGCAATCCCCACATATTTGGTATCTCTGTGTAGGGAATTTAATTTTTAGCGCATTTCCGAAGACCTTTTCGAAAAATATTTAAAATTGCCCGAGAAATCGAGAAAATATGGAAATTTAATTAGATTCCATACATGATCAGAATTTGTAGCAAAAAAATGAAAACCCTTAAAACTGAAAGCAATCCCCACATATTTGGTATCTCCGTGTAGGGAATTTAATTTCTAGCGCATTTCCGAAGACCTTTTCGAAAAATAATCAAAATTGCCCGAGAATTTAATTTCTAGCGCATTTCCAAAGACCTTTTCGAAAAATATTCAAAATTCCCCGCGAAGTCGAGAAAATATGGAAATTTAATGAGATTTCATACAAAACATCAGAATTTGTAGCAAAAAAATGAAAACCCTAAAAACTGAAAGCAATCCCCACATATTTGTCATTTCCGTGTAGGGAATTTAATTTCTAGCGCATTTCCGAAGACCTTTTCGAAAAATATTCAAAATTTCCCGAGAAATCTAGAAAATTTGGAAATTTAATGAGATTCCATACAAACCACCAGAATTTGTAGCAAAAAAATGAAAGCTCTTAAAACTGAAAGCAATCCCCACATATTTGGTATTTCCGTGTAGAGAATTTAATTTCGAGCGCATTTCCGAAGACCTTTTCGAAAAATATTCAAAATTGATAAGGAAATCGAGAAAATATGGAAATTTAATGAGATTCCATACAAAACATCACAATTTGTAGCAAAAAAAATGAAAACCCTTAAAACTGAAAGCAATCCCCACATATTTCGTATCTCCGTGTAGGGAATTTAATTTCTAGCGCATTTGCGAAGACCTTTTCGAAAAATATTCAAAATTGCCCGAGAATTTAATTTCTAGCGCATTTCCGAAGACCTTTTCGAAAAATATTCAAAATTTCCCGAGAAATCGAGAAAATATGGAAATTTAATGAGATTCCATACAAAACATCAGAATTTGTAGCAAAAAAATGAAAACCCTTAAAACTGAAAACAATCCCCACATATTTGGTATCTCCGTGTAGGGAATTTAATTTCTAGCGCATATCCGAAGACCTTTTCGAAAAATAATCAAAATTGCCCGAGAATTTAATTTCTAGCGCATTTCCAAAGACCTTTTCGAAAAATATTCAAAATTCCCCGCGAAGTCGAGAAAATATGGAAATTTAATGAGATTTCATACAAAACATCAGAATTTGTAGCAAAAAAATGAAAACCCTTAAAACTGAAAGCAATCCCCACATATTTGTTATTTCCGTGTAGGGAATTTAATTTCTAGCGCATTTCCGAAGACCTTTTCGAAAAATATTCAAAATTTCCGGAGAAATCTAGAAAATTTGGAAATTTAATGAGATTCCATACAAACCACCAGAATTTGTAGCAAAAAAATGAAAACTCTTAAAACTGAAAGCAATCCCCACATATTTGGTATTTCCGTGTAGAGAATTTAATTTCTAGCGCATTTCCGAAGACCTTTTCGAAAAATATTCAAAATTGATAAGGAAATCGAGAAAATATGGAAATTTAATGAGATTCCATACAAAACATCAGAATTTGTAGCAAAAAAATGAAAACCCTTAAAACTGAAAGCAATCCCCACATATTTGGTATCTCCGTGTAGGGAATTTAATTTCTAGCGCACTTCCGAAGACCTTTTCGAAAAATATTCAAAATTGCCCGAGAATTTAATTTCTAGCGCATTTCCGAAGACCTTTTCGAAAAATATTCAAAATTGCCCGAGAAATCGAGAAAATATGTAAATTTAATGAGATTCCATACAAAACATCAGAATTTGTAGCAAAAAAATGAAAACCCTTAAAACTGAAAACAATCCCCACATATCTGGTATCTCCGTGTAGGGAATTTAATTTCTAGCGCATTTCCGAAGACCTTTTCGAAAAATATTCAAAATTGATCAGGAAATCGAGAAAATATGGAAATTTAATAAGATTCCTTACAAAACATCAGAATTTATATTTGGTATTTCCGTGTAAGGAATTTCGAAAAATATTCAAAATTGCCCGAGAAATCGAGAAAATATGGAAATTTAATGAAATTCCATACAAAACATCAGAATTTGTAGCAAAAAAATGAAAACCCTTAAAACTGAAAGCAATCCCCACATATTTGATATTTCCGTATAAAGAATTTAATTTCTAGATCATTTCCGAAGACCTTTTCGAAAAATATCCAAAATTGCCCGAGAAATCGAGAAAATATGGAAATTGAATGAGATTTCATAAAAAACATCAGAATTTGTAGCAAAAAAATGAAAACCCTTAAAACTGAAAGCAATCCCCACATATTTGCTATCTCCGTGTAGGAGATAGCCTACGAAGACCTTTTCGAAAAATATTGCCCGAGAAATCGAGAAAATATGGAAATTTAATGAGATTCCATACAAAACATCAGAATTTGTAGCAAAAAAATTAAAACCCTTAAAACTGCAAGCAATCCCCACATATTTGATATTTCCGTGTAGGGAATTTAATTTCTAGCGCATTTCCGAAGACCTTTTCGAAAAATATTCAAAATTGCCTGAGAAATCTAGAAAATTTGGTAATTGAATGAGATTCCATTCAAAACACCAGAACTTGTAGCAAAAAAATGAAAACCCTTAAAACTGAAAGCAATCCCCACATATTTGGTATTTCCGTGTAGGGAATTTAATTTCTAGCGCATTTCCGAAGACCTTTTCGAAAAATATTCAAAATTGCCCGAGAAATCGAGAAAATATGGAAATTTAATGAGATTCCATAAAAAACATCAGAATTTGTAGCAAAAAAATGAAAACCCTTAAAACTGAAAGCAATCACATTTGGTATCTCCACACATTGGGTATTTCCGTGTAGGGAATTTAATTTCTAGCGCATTTCCGAAGACCTTTTCGAAAAATATTCAAAATTGATAAGGAAATCGAGAAAATATGGAAATTTAATGAGATTCCATACAAAACATCAGAATTTGTAGCAAAAAAATGAAAACCCTTAAAACTGAAATCAATCCCAACATATTTGGTATCTCCGTGTAGGGAATTTAATTTCTAGCGCATTTCCGAAGACCTTTTCGAAAAATATTCAAAATTGCCCGAGAATATAATTTCTAGCGCATTTCCGAAGACCTTTTCGAAAAATATTCAAAATTGCCCGAGAAATCGAGAAAATATGGAAATTTAATGAGATTCCATACAAAACATCAGAATTTGTAGGAAAAAAATGAAAACCCTTAAAACTGAAAGCAATCTCCACATATTTGGCATCTCCGTGTAGGGAATTTAATTTCTAGCGCATTTCCGAGGATCTTTTCGAAAAATATTCAAAATTGCCTGAGAAATCTAGAAAATTTGGAAATTGAATGAGATTTCATACAAAACATCAGAATTTGTAGCAAAAAAATGAAAACCCTTAAAAGTGAAAGCAATCCCCACATATTTGGTATCTCCGTGTAGGGAATTTAATTTCTAGCGCATTTCCGAAGACCTTTTCGAAAAATATTCAAAATTGCCCGAGAATTTAATTTCTAGCGCATTTCCAAAGACCTTTTCGAAAAATATTCAAAATTCCCCGCGAAGTCGAGAAAATATGGAAATTTAATGAGATTTCATACAAAACATCAGAATTTGTAGCAAAAAAATTAAAACCCTTAAAACTGAAAGCAATCCCCACATATTTGGTATTTCCGTGTAGAGAATTTAATTTCTAGCGCATTTCCGAAGACCTTTTCGAAAAATATTCAAAATTGATAAGGAAATCGAGAAAATATGGAAATTTAATGAGATTCCATTAGGGTTTCTGGACTCGACTCGACTCGACTCGGACTCGTCGAGTATTTGGGTAGTTTCGCGGACTCGGGACTCGACTCTAATACTCGACGAGTCCCGAGTCCAAATTTTTAAAATTGAAAAAAAAAAAGGTCAATCGATTTATTAAATTTCATTGTCGTTTACGGCTACCTCCAGCATAATTAATTCAGAAGAATTTTTTTAAAATTTTATTTTTGTTTTGTAAATTATTTTTAATTGTTAATTTTAAAAAAAACATAATAAAAATAAACAAAATCTCATACCTCCCCTAACACATTAGTATATCTCACCAAGGTAGAAACCCAGGCCTAAATTAATATTCATTCTACAATGTTGGTTTAGCGAAAAATTTCTTTGTACGAATTCGCAGAACAATGGCACTTTTATTTTTCAACGTAAAAAAAAAAAGATCAGAAGACTGTAAAACTCAATAATGAATGAAATTAAAAATCAAAACACATTAGTATACCTCACCAAGGGAAAAACCCTTGGTGAGGTATACTAATGTGTTTTGATTTTGAAATAAAAGAACGTTTTCAATTAGTGGCAACTTCTGCACTAAAATCAGATCAAGACTTGCTGACAAATCTCTCAATTCATTAGTTTTTTTGAAATATTTGTACGTTAAACCAAAAAATGAAAAAAGTAATTAAAAACAATTATATAGTTTGAAAGCTTATTAAGTTTTGAAAATAAATTAATTAATTGATAAATTTGAGTACATTTCTTTTTAACATATAATATTATTTTATCAGATTCTTGTAATATTTTTTGTTAAAGACACCGGACTCGGACTCGACTCGGACTCGACGAGTTTTTTTAATATTGGACTCGGACTCGTCGAGTCTTAAAAACCCGAGTTTTCAGAAACCCTAGTTTTTGTCCATATTTTGCAATTATATATCGAAAAAAAACAAAAACAATTTGAGATATTTGAGTTTTCTGTTTTTGTCCAAATGTCGTAACAAAATAATGATAAAATAACAAAAAAGTATCTGAAATATTTGAGTTTTCTGTTTTTGTCCATATTTCGCAACAACATAACAAAAAAAACGACAAAGTATCTGAAATATTTGAGTTTTCATTTTTTGTCAATATTTAGCAACAAACTAATGAAAAAATAACAAAAAATTATCTTAAATATTTGAGTTTTCTGTTTTTGTCCAAATTTCGTAACAAAATAATGATAAAATAACAAAAAAGTATCTAAAATATTTGAGTTTTCTGTTTTTGCCCATATTTCGCAACAAAATAACGAAAAAAAAAAAAACAAAAAAGTATCTAAAATATTTAATTTTTCTGTTTTTGTCCATATCTCACAACAAAATAACGAAAAAATAACAACACAGTATCTGAAATATGTGAGTTTTCTGTTTTTGTCCATATTTCGCAACAAAATAACGAAAAAAACGACAAAGTATCTAAAATATTTGAGTTTTCATTTTTTGTCAATAGTTCGTAACAAAATAACGAAAAAAAAACAGAAATGTATCTGAAATATTTGAGCTTTCTGTTTTTGTCCATATTTCGCAACAAAGTAACGAATAAAAACCACAAAGTATCTAAAATATTTGAGTTTTCATTTTTTGTCCATATTTCGCATTAAAATAGCGAAAAAATAAGAAAAAATAATATGAAATATTTGAGTTTTCTGGTTTTGTCCATATTTCGCAACTAACTATCGACAAAAAACAAAAAGAATCTGAAATATTTGAGATTTATTTTTTTGTCGATATATCGCAACTAAATATCGAAAAAAACAAAAAGAATCTGAAATATTTGACTTCACTGTTTTTGTCCATATTTCGCAACTACATATCGAAAAAAACAAAAAGAATCTGAAATATTTAAGTTTTCTGTTTTTGTCCATATTTCGCAACATAATAAGGAAAAAAACAAAAAAGTATCTGAAATATTTCAGTTTTCTGTTTTTGTCCATATTTCGCAACTAAATATCGAAAAAACAAAAAGAATTTGAAATATTTGAGTTTTCTGTTTTTGTCCATATTTCGCAACAAAATAACAAAAAAAAAACGAAAAAGTATCTGAAATATTTGAGTTTTCATTTTTTGTCAATAGTTCGCAACAAAATAACGAAAAAAAACAGAAATGTATCTGAAATATTTGAGCTTTCTGTTTTTGTCCATATTTCGCAACAAAATAACGAAAAAACACAAAAAAATATTTGAAATATTTGATTTTTCTGTTTTTGTACATATTTCGCAACAAAATTACGAAAAAAAACGACAAAGTATCTGAAATATTTGAGCTTTCTGTTTTTGTCCATATTTCGCAACAAAGTAACGAATAAAAACCACAAAGTATCTAAAATATTTGAGTTTTCATTTTTTGTCCATATTTCGCATTAAAATAGCGAAAAAATAAGAAAAAATAATATGAAATATTTGAGTTTTCTGGTTTTGTCCATATTTCGCAACTAACTATCGACAAAAAACAAAAAGAATCTGAAATATTTGAGATTTCTTTTTTTGTCGATATATCGCAACTAAATATCGAAAAAAACAAAAAGAATCTGAAATATTTGACTTCACTGTTTTTGTCCATATTTCGCAACAACATACCGAAAAAAACAAAAAGAATCTGAAATATTTAAGTTTTCTGTTTTTGTCCATATTTCGCAACATAATAAGGAAAAAAACAAAAAAGTATCTGAAATATTTCAGTTTTCTGTTTTTGTCCATATTTCGCAACTAAATATCGAAAAAACAAAAAGAATTTGAAATATTTGAGTTTTCTGTTTTTGTCCATATTTCGCAACAAAATAACAAAAAAAAAACGAAAAAGTATCTGAAATATTTGAGTTTTCATTTTTTGCCCATATTTCGCAACCAAATAATGAAAAAATAACAACAAAGTATCTGAAATATTTGAATTTTCTGTTTTTGTCCATATTTCGCAACAAAATAACAAAAAAACACAAAAAACTAACTCAAATATTTGAGTTTTCTGTTTTTGTTAGGGTTTCTGGACTCGACTGGACTCGACTCGGACTCGTCGAGTATTTGGGTAGTTTCGCGGACTCGGACTCGACTCTAATACTCGACGAGTCCCGAGTTCAAATTTTTAAAATTGAAAAAAAAAAAGGTCAATCGATTTATTAAATTTCATTGTCGTTTACGGCTACCTCCAGCATAATTAATTCAGAGAATTTTTTTTAAATTTTATTTTTGTTTTGTAAATTATTTTTAATTGTTAATTTTAAAAAAAACATAATAAAAATAAACAAAATCTCATACCTCCCCTAACACATTAGTATATCTCACCAAGGTAGAAACCCAGGCCTAAATTAATATTCATTCTACAATGTTGGTTTAGCGAAAAATTTCTTTGTACGAATTCGCAGAACAATGGCACTTTTATTTTTCAACGTAAAAAAAAAAAAGATCAGAAGACTGTAAAACTCAATAATGAATGAAATTAAAAATCAAAACACATTAGTATACCTCACCAAGGGAAAAACCCTTGGTGAGGTATACTAATGTGTTTTGATTTTGAAATAAAAGAACGTTTTCAAATAGTGGCAACTTCTGCACTAAAATCAGATCAAGACTTGCTGACAAATCTCTCAATTCATTAGTTTTTTTTGAAATATTTGTACGTTAAACCAAAAAATGAAAAAAGTAATTAAAAACAATTATATAGTTTGAAAGCTTATTAAGTTTTGAAAATAAATTAATTAATTGATAAATTGAGTACATTTCTTTTTAACATATAATATTATTTTATCAGATTCTTGTAATATTTTTTGTTAAAGACACCGGACTCGGACTCGACTCGGACTCGACGAGTTTTTTAAATTTTGGACTCGGACTCGTCGAGTCTTAAAAACCCGAGTTTTCAGAAACCCTAGTGGAAATTTAATGAGATTCAATACAAAACATCAGAATTTGTAGCAAAAAAATGAAAACCCTTAAAACTGAAAGCAATCCCCACATATTTGTCATTTCCGTGTAGGGAATTTAATTTCTAACGCATTTCCGAAGACCTTTTCGAAAATATTCAAAATTTCCCGAGAAATCTAGAAAATTTGGAAATTTAATGAGATTCCATACAAACCACCAGAATTTGTTGCAAAAAAATGAAAACTCTTAAAACTGAAAGCAATCCCCACATATTTGGTATTTCCGTGTAGAGAATTTAATTTCTAGCGCATTTCCGAAGACCTTTTCGAAAAATATTCAAAATTGATAAGGAAATCGAGAAAATATGGAAATTTAATGAGATTCCATACAAAACATCAGAATTTGTAGCAAAAAAATGAAAACCCTTAAAACTGAAAGCAATCCCCACATATTTGGTATCTCCGTGTAGGGAATTTAATTTCTAGCGCATTTCCGAAGACCTTTTCGAAAAATATTCAAAATTGCCCGGAGAAATCGAGGAAAATATGGAAATTTAATGAGATTCCATACAAAACATCAGAATTTGTAGCAAAAAAATGAAAACCCTTAAAACTGGAAAACAATCCCCACATATTTGGTATCTCCGTGTAGGGAATTTAATTTCTAGCGCATTTCCGAAGACCTTTTCGAAAAATATTCAAAATTGATCAGGAAATCGAGAAAATATGGAAATTTAATAAGATTCCATACAAAACATCAGAATTTATATTTGGTATTTCCGTGTAAGGAATTTAGAAAAATATTCAAAATTGCCCGAGAAATCGAGAAAATATGGAAATTTAATGAAATTCCATACAAAACATCAGAATTTGTAGCTAAAAACGAAAACCCTTAAAACTGAAAGCAATCCCCACATATTTGATATTTCCGTGTAAAGAATTTAATTTCTAGCTCATTTCCGAAGACCTTTTCGAAAAATATCCAAAATTGCCCGAGAAATCGAGAAAATATGGAAATTGAATGAGATTTCATAAAAAACATCAGAATTTGTAGCAAAAAAATGAAAACCCTTAAAACTGAAAGCAATCCCCACATATTTGCTATCTCCTTGTAGGGAATTTAATTTCTAGCGCATTCCCGAAGACCATTTCGAAAAATATTGCCCAAGAAATCGAGAAAATATGGCAATTTAATGAGATTCCATACAAAACATCAGAATTTGTAGCAAAAAAATGAAAACCCTTAAAACTGAAAGCAATCCCCACATATTTGGTACTCCGTGTAGGGAATTTAATTTCTAGCGCATTTCCGAAGACCTTTTCGAAAAATATTCAAAATTGCCCGAGCGCATTTCCGAAGACCTTTTCGAAAAATATTCAAAATTGCCCGAGAAATCGAGAAAATATGGAAATTTAATGAGATTCCATACAAAACATCAGAATTTGTAGCAAAAAAAATGAAAACCCTTAAAACTGAAAACAATCCCCACATATTTGGTATCTCCGTGTAGGGAATTTAATTTTCTAGCGCATTTCCGAAGACCTTTTCGAAAAATATTCAAAATTGATCAGGAAATCGAGAAAATATGGAAATTTAATAAGATTCCATACAAAACATCAAAACTTATATTTGGTATTTCCGTGTAAGGAATTTCGAAAAATATTCAAAATTGCCCGAGAAATCGAGAAAATATGGAAATTTAATGAAATTCCATACAAAACATCAGAATTTGTAGCGAAAAACGAAAACCCTTAAAACTGAAAGCAATCCCCACATATTTGATATTTCCGTGTAAAGAATTTAATTTCTAGCTCATTTCCGAAAACCTTTTCGAAAAATATCCAAAATTGCCCGAGAAATCGAGAAAATATGGAAATTGAATGAGATTTCATAAAAAACATCAGAATTTGTAGCAAAAAAATGAAAACCCTTAAAACTGAAAGCAATCCCCACATATTTGCTATCTCCGTGTAGGGAATTTAATTTCTAGTGCATTCCCGAAGACCTTTTCGAAAAATATTGCCCGAGAAATCGAGAAAATATGGAAATTTAATGAGATTCCATACAAAACATCAGAATTTGTAGCAAAAAAATGAAAACCCTTAAAACTGCAAGTAATCCCCACATATTTGATATTTCCGTGTAGGAAATTTAATTTCTAGCGCATTTCCGAAGATCTTTTCGAAAAATATTCAAAATTGCCTGAGAAATCTAGAAAATTTGGAAATTATATGAGATTTCATACAAAACATCAGAATTTGTAGCAAAAAAATGAAAACCCTTAAAACTGAAAGCAATCCCCACATATTTGTCATTTCCGTGTAGGGAATTTAATTTCTAGCGCATTTCCGAAGACCTTTTCGAAAAATATTAAAAATTTCCCGAGAAATCTAGAAAATTTGGAAATTTAATGAGATTCCATACAAACCACCAGAATTTGTAGCAAATAAATGAAAACTCTTAAAACTGAAAGCAATCCCCACATATTTGGTATTTCCGTGTAGAGAATTTAATTTCTAGCGCATTTCCGAAGACCTTTTCGAAAAATATTCAAAATTGATAAGGAAATCGAGAAAATATGGAAATTTAATGAGATTCCATACAAAACATCAGAATTTGTAGCAAAAAAATGAAAACCCTTAAAACTGAAAGCAATCCCCACATATTTGGTATCTCCGTGTAGGGAATTTAATTTCTAGCGCATTTCCGAAGACCTTTTCGAAAAATATTCAAAATTGCCCGAGAATTTAATTTCTAGCGCATTTCCGAAGACCTTTTCGAAAAATATTCAAAATTGCCCGAGAAATCGAGAAAATGTGGATATTTAATCAGATTCCATACAAAACATCAGAATTTGTAGCAAAAAAATGAAAACCCTTAAAACTGAAAACAATCCCCACATATTTGGTATCTCCGTGTAGGGAATTTAATTTCTAGCGCATTTCCGAAGACCTTTTCGAAAAATATTCAAAATTGATCAGGAAATCGAGAAAATATGGAAATTTAATAAGATTCCATACAAAACATCAGAATTTATATTTGGTATTTCCGTGTAAGGTATTTCGAAAAATATTCAAAATTGCCCGAGAAATCGAGAAAATATGGAAATTTAATGAAATTCCATACAAAACATCAGAATTTGTAGCTAAAAACGAAAACCCTTAAAACTGAAAGCAATCCCCACATATTTGATATTTCCGTGTAAAGAATTTAATTTCTAGCTCATTTCCGAAGACCTTTTCGAAAAATATCCAAAATTGCCCGAGAAATCGAGAAAATATGGAATTGAATGAGATTTCATAAAAAACATCAGAACTTGTAGCAAAAAAATGAAAACCCTTAAAACTGAAAGCAATCCCCACATATTTGCTATCTCCGTGTAGGGAATTTAATTTCTAGCGCATTCCCGAAGACCTTTTCGAAAAATATTGCCCGAGAAATCGAGAAAATATGGAAATTTAATGAGATTCCATACAAAACATCAGAATTTGTAGCAAAAAAATTAAAACCCTTAAAACTGCAAGCAATCCCAACATATTTGATATTTCCGTGTAGGGAATTTAATTTCTAGCGCATTTCCGAAGATCTTTTCGAAAAATATTCAAAATTGCCTGAGAAATCTAGAAAATTTGGAAATTGAATGAGATTTCATACAAAACATCAGAATTTGTAGCAAAAAAATGAAAACCCTTAAAAGTGAAAGCAATCCCCACATATTTGGTATCTCTGTGTAGGGAATTTAATTTTTAGCGCATTTCCGAAGACCTTTTCGAAAAATATTTAAAATTGCCCGAGAATTTAATTTCTAGCGCATTTCCGAAGACCTTTTCAAAAAATATTCAAAATTGCCCGAGAAATCGAGAAAATATGGAAATTTAATTAGATTCCATACAAAACATCAGAATTTGTAGCAAAAAAATGAAAACCCTTAAAACTGAAAGCAATCCCCACATATTTGGTATCTCCGTGTAGGGAATTTAATTTCTAGCGCATTTCCGAAGTCCTTTTCGAAAAATAATAAAATTGCCCGAGAATTTAATTTCTAGCGCATTTCCAAAGACCTTTTCGAAAAATATTCAAAATTGCCCGCGAAGTCGAGAAAATATGTAAATTTAATGAGATTCCATACAAAACATCAGAATTTGTAGCAAAAAAATGAAAACCTTTAAAACTGAAAGCAATCCCCACATATTTGGTATCTCCGTGTAGGGAATTTAATTTCTAGCGCATTTCCGAAGACCTTTTCGAAAAATATTCAAAATTGCCAAGAAATCGAGAAAATATGGAAATTTAATGAGATTTCATACAAAACATCAGAATTTGTAGCAAAAAAATGAAAATCCTTAAAACTGAAAGCAATCCCCACATATTTGTCATTTCCGTGTAGGGAATTTAATTTCTAACGCATTTCCGAAGACCTTTTCGAAAAATATTCAAAATTTCCCGAGAAATCTAGAAAAGTTGGAAATTTAATGAGATTTTCCATACAAAACACCAGAATTTGTAGCAAAAAAATGAAAACCCTTAAAACTGAAAGCAATCCCCACATATTTGGTATTTCCGTGTAGGGAATTTAATTTCTAGCGCATTTCCGAAGACCTTTTCGAAAAATATTCAAAATTGATCAGGAAATCGAGAAAATATGGAAATTTAATGAGATTCCATACAAAACATCAGAATTTGTAGCAAAAAAATGAAAACCCTTAAAACTGAAATCAATCCCAACATATTTGGTATCTCCGTGTAGGGAATTTAATTTCTAGCGCATTTCCGAAGACCTTTTCGAAAAATATTCAAAATTGCCCGAGAATTTAATTTCTAGCGCATTTCCGAAGACCTTTTCGAAAAATATTCAAAATTGCCCGAGAAATCGAGAAAATATAGAAATTTAATGAGATTCCATACAAAACATCAGAATTTGTAGCAAAAAAATGAAAACCCTTAAAACTGAAAGCAATCCCCACATATTTGGCATCTCCGTGTAGGGAATTTAATTTCTAGCGCATTTCCGAAGACCTTTTCGAAAAATATTCAAAATTGATCACGAAATCGAGAAAATATGGAAATTTAATAAGATTCCATACAAAACATCAGAATTTGTAGCAAACAAATGAAAACCCTTAAAACTGAAAGCAATCGCCACAAATTTGGTATCTCCGTGTAGAAGACCTTTTCGAAAATTATTCAAAATTGCCCGAGAAATCGAGAAAATATGGAAATTTAATGAGATTCCATACAAAACATCAGAATTTGTAACAAAGAAATGAAAACCCTTACAGCGGAAAGCAATCCCCATATATTTGGTATTTCCGTGTAAGGAATTTCGAAAAATATTCAAACTTGCCCGAGAAATCGAGAAAATATGGAAATTTAATGAGATTCCATACAAAACATCAGAATTTGTAGCTAAAAATGAAAACCCTTAAAACTGAAAGCAATCCCCACATATTTGGTATCTCCGTGTAGGGAGTTTAATTTCTAGCGCATTTCCGAAGACCTTTTCGAAAAATATTCAAAATTGATCAGGAAATCGAGAAAATATGGAAATTTAATAAGATTCCATACAAAACATCAGAATTTGTAGCAAACAAATGAAAACCCTTAAAACTGAAAGCAATCCCCACATATTTGGTATCTCCGTGTAGGGAATTTAATTTCTAGCGCATTTCCGAAGACCTTTTCGAAAAATATTCAAAATTGCCCGAAAATTTAATTTCTAGCGCATTTCCGAAGACCTTTTCGAAAAATATTCAAAATTGATCAGGAAATCGAGAAAATATGGAAATTTAATAAGATTCCATACAAAACATCAGAATTTGTAGCAAACAAATGAAAACCCTTAAAACTGAAAGCAATCCCCACATATTTGGTATCTCCGTGTAGGGAATTTAATTTCTATCGCATTTCCGAAGACCTTTTCGAAAAATATCCAAAATTGCCCGAGAAATCGAGAAAATATGGAAATTGAATGAGATTTCATAAAAAACATCAGAATTTGTAGCAAAAAAATGAAAACCCTTAAAACTGAAAGCAATCCCCACATATTTGCTATCTCCGTGTAGGGAATTTAATTTCTAACGCATTCCCGAAGACCTTTTCGAAAAATATCCAAAATTGCCCGAGAAATCGAGAAAATATGGAAATTGAATGAGATTTCATAAAAAACATCAGAATTTGTAGCAAATAAATTAAAACCCTTAAAACTGAAAGCAATTCCCACATATTTGGTATTTCCGTGTAGGGAATTTCGAAAAATATTCAAAATTGCCCGAGAAATCGAGAAAATATGGAAATTTAATGAGATTCCATACAAAACATCAGAATTTGTAGCAAAAAAATTAAAACCCTTAAAACTGAAAGCAATCCCCACATATTTGGTATTTCCGTGTAGAGAATTTCGAAAAATATTCAAAATTGCCCGAGAAATCGACAAAATATGGAAATTTAATGAGATTCCATACAAAACATCAGAATTTGGAACAAAAAAATTAAAACCCTTAAAACTGAAAGCAATCCCCACATATTTGGTATCTCCGTGTAGGGAATTTAATTTCTAGCGCATTTCCGAAGACCTTTTCGAAAAATATTCAAAATTGCCCGAGAATTTAATTTCTAGCGCATTTCCGAAGACCTTTTCGAAAAATATTCAAAATTGCCCGAGAAATCGAGAAAATATGGAAATTTAATGAGATTCCATACAAAACATCAGAATTTGTAGCAAAAAAATGAAAACCCTTAAAACTGAAAGCAATCCCCACATATTTGCTATATCCGTGTAGGGAATTTAATTTCTAGCGCACTCCCGAAGACCTTTTCGAAAAATATTCAAAATTGCCCGAGAAATCGAGAAAATGTGGAAATTTAATGAGATTCCATACAAAACATCAGAATTTGTAGCAAAAAAATTAAAACCCTTAAAACTGAAAGCAATCCCCACATATTTGGTATTTCCGTGTAGGGAATTTCGAAAAATATTCAAAATTGCCCGAGAAATCGAGAAAATAAGGAAATTTAATGAGATTCCATATAAAACATCAGAATTTGTAGCAATAAAATTAAAACCCTTAAAACTGAAAGCAATCCCCACATATTTGGTATTTCCGTGTAGGGAATTTCGAAAAATATTCAAAATTGCCTGAGAAATCGAGAAAATATGGAAATTTAATGAGATTCCATTCAAAACATCAGAATTTGGAACAAAAAAATTAAAACCCTTAAAACTGAAAGCAATCCCCACATATTTGGTATCTCCGTGTAGGGAATTTAATTTCTAGCGCATTTCCGAAGACCTTTTCGTAAAATATTCAAAATTGCCCGAGAAATCGAGAAAATATGGAAATTTTATGAGATTCCATACAAAACATCAGAATTTGTAGCAAAAAATGAAAACCCTTAAAACTGAAAGCAATCCCCACATATTTGGTATCTCCGTGTAGGAAATTTAATTTTTAACGCATTTCCGAAGACCTTTTCGAAAAATATTCAAAATTGTCTGAGAATTTAATTTCTAGGGCATTTCCGAAGACCTTTTCGAAAAATATTCAAAATTGTCCGAGAAATCCAGAAAATATGGAAATTTAATGAGATTCCATACAAAACATCAGAATTTGTAGCAAAAAATGAAAACCCTTAAAACTGAAAGCTATCCCCACATATTTGCTATCTCCGTGTAGGGAATTTAATTTCTAGCGCATTTCCGAAGACCTTTTCGAAAAATATTCAAAATTGCCCGAGAAATCGAGAAAATATGGAAATTTTATGAGATTCCATACAAAACATCAGAATTTGTAGCAAAAAATGAAAACCCTTAAAACTGAAAGCAATCCCCACATATTTGCTAACTCCGTGTAGGGAATTTAATTTCTAGCGCATTCCCGAAGACCTTTTCGAAAAATATTCAAAATTGCCCGAGAAATCGAGAAAATGTGGAAATTTAATGAGATTCCATACAAAACATCAGAATTTGTAGCAAAAAAATTAAAACCCTTAAAACTGAAAGCAATCCCCACATATTTGGTATTTCCGTGTAGGGAATTTCGAAAAATATTCAAAATTGCCCGAGAAATCGAGAAAATATGGAAATTTAATGAGATTCCATACAAAACATCAGAATTTGGAACAAAAAAATTAAAACCCTTAAAACTGAAAGCAATCCCCACATATTTGGTATTTCCGTGTAGGGAATTTCGAAAAATATTCAAAATTGCCCGAGAAATCGAGAAAATATGGAAATTTAATGAGATTCCATTCAAAACATCAGAATTTGGAACAAAAAAATTAAAACCCTTAAAACTGAAAGCAATCCCCACATATTTGGTATCTCCGTGTAGGGAATTTAATTTCTAGCGCATTTCCGTAGACCTTTTCGTAAAATATTCAAAATTGCCCGAGAAATCGAGAAAATATGGAAATTTTATGAGATTCCATACAAAACATCAGAATTTGTAGCAAAAAATGAAAACCCTTAAAACTGAAAGCAATCCCCACATATTTGGTATCTCCGTGTAGGAAATTTAATTTTTAACGCATTTCCGAAGACCTTTTCGAAAAATATTCAAAATTGTCTGAGAATTTAATTTCTAGGGCATTTCCGAAGACCTTTTCGAAAAATATTCAAAATTGTCCGAGAAATCCAGAAAATATGGAAATTTAAGGAGATTCCATACAAAACATCAGAATTTGTAGCAAAAAATGAAAACCCTTAAAACTGAAAGCTATCCCCACATATTTGCTATCTCCGTGTAGGGAATTTAATTTCTAGCGCATTTCCGAAGACCTTTTCGAAAAATATTCAAAATTGCCCGAGAAATCGAGAAAATATGGAAATTTTATGAGATTCCATACAAAACATCAGAATTTGTAGCAAAAAATGAAAACCCTTAAAACTGAAAGCAATCCCCACATATTTGGTATCTCCGTGTAGGGAATTTAATTTTTAACGCATTTCCGAAGACCTTTACGAAAAATATTCAAAATTGTCTGAGAATTTAATTTCTAGGGCATTTCCGAAGACCTTTTCGAAAAATATTCAAAATTGTCCGAGAAATCCAGAAAATATGGAAATTTAATGAGATTCCATACAAAACATCAGAATTTGTAGCAAAAAAATGAAAACCCTTAAAACTGAAAGCAATCCCCACATATTTGCTATCTCCGTGTAGGGAATTTAATTTCTAGCGCATTCCCGAAGACCTTTTCGAAAAATATCCAAAATTGCCCGAGAAATCGAGAAAATATGGAAATTGAATGAGATTTCATAAAAAACATCAGAATTTGTAGCAAAAAAATGAAAACCCTTAAAACTGACAGCAATCCCCACATATTTGCTATTTCCGTGTAGGGAATTTAATTTCTAGCGCATTCCCGAAGACCTTTTCGAAAAATATTCAAAATTGCCCGAGAAATCGAGAAAATATGGAAATTTAATGCGATTCCATACAAAACATCAGAATTTGTAGCAAAAAAATTAAAACCCTTAAAACTGAAAGCAATCCCCACATATTTGGTATTTCCGTGTAGGGAATTTCGAAAAATATTCAAAATTGCGCGAGAAATCGAGAAAATATGGAAATTTAATGAGATTCCATACAAAACATCAGAATTTGTAGCAAAAAAATTAAAACCCTTAAAACTGAAAGCAATCCCCACATATTTGGTATTTCCGTGTAGGGAATTTCGAAAAATATTCAAAATTGCCCGAGAAATCGAGAAAATATGGAAATTTAATGAGATTCCATACAAAACATCAGAATTTGTAGCAAAAAAATGAAAACCCTTAAAACTGAAAGCAATCCCCCCATATTTGGTATCTCCGTGTAGGGAATTTAATTTCTAGCGCATTTCCGAAGACCTTTTCGAAAAATATTCAAAATTGCCCGAGAAATCGAGAAAATATGGAAATTTTATGAGATTCCATACAAAACATCAGAATTTGTAGCAAAAAATGAAAACCCTTAAAACTGAAAGCAATCCCCACATATTTGGTATCTCCGTGTAGGGAATTTAATTTCTAACGCATTTCCGAAGACCTTTTCGAAAAATATTCAAAATTGTCTGAGAATTTAATTTCTCGATTTCAAAACATCAGAATTTGTAGCAAAAAAATGAAAACCCTTAAAACTGAAAGCAATCCCCACATATTTGGTATCTCCGTGTAGGGAATTTAATTTCTAGCGCATTTCCAAAGACCTTTTCGAAAAATATTCAAAATTACCCGCGAAATCGAGAAAATATGGAAATTTAATGAGATTCCATACAAAACACCAGAATTTGTAGCAAAAAAATGAAAACCCTTAAAACTGAAAGCAATCTTCACATATTTGGTATCTCCGTGTAAGGAATTTCGAAAAATATTCAAAATTGCCCGAGAAATCGAGAAAATATGGAAATTTAATGAGATTCCATACAAAACATCAGAATTTGTAGCTAAAAATGAAAACCCTTAAAACTGAAAGCAATCCCCACATATTTGGTATCTCCGTGTAGGGAACTTAATTTCTAGCGCATTTCCGAAGACCTTTTCGAAAAATATTCAAAATTGTCCGAGAAATCCAGAAAATATGGAAATTTAAGGAGATTCCATACAAAACATCAGAATTTGTAGCAAAAAATGAAAACCCTTAAAACTGAAAGCTATCCCCACATATTTGCTATCTCCGTGTAGGGAATTTAATTTCTAGCGCATTTCCGAAGACCTTTTCGAAAAATATTCAAAATTGCCCGAGAAATCGAGAAAATATGGAAATTTTATGAGATTCCATACAAAACATCAGAATTTGTAGCAAAAAATGAAAACCCTTAAAACTGAAAGCAATCCCCACATATTTGGTATCTCCGTGTAGGGAATTTAATTTTTAACGCATTTCCGAAGACCTTTTCGAAAAATATTCAAAATTGTCTGAGAATTTAATTTCTAGGGCATTTCCGAAGACCTTTTCGAAAAATATTCAAAATTGTCCGAGAAATCCAGAAAATATGGAAATTTAATGAGATTCCATACAAAACATCAGAATTTGTAGCAAAAAAATGAAAACCCTTAAAACTGAAAGCAATCCCCACATATTTGCTATCTCCGTGTAGGGAATTTAATTTCTAGCGCATTCCCGAAGACCTTTTCGAAAAATATTCAAAATTGCCCGAGAAATCGAGAAAATATGGAAATTGAATGAGATTTCATAAAAAACATCAGAATTTGTAGCAAAAAAATGAAAACCCTTAAAACTGACAGCAATCCCCACATATTTGCTATTTCCGTGTAGGGAATTTAATTTCTAGCGCATTCCCGAAGACCTTTTCGAAAAATATTCAAAATTGCCCGAGAAATCGAGAAAATATGGAAATTTAATGCGATTCCATACAAAACATCAGAATTTGTAGCAAAAAAATTAAAACCCTTAAAACTGAAAGCAATCCCCACATATTTGGTATTTCCGTGTAGGGAATTTCGAAAAATATTCAAAATTGCGCGAGAAATCGAGAAAATATGGAAATTTAATGAGATTCCATACAAAACATCAGAATTTGTAGCAAAAAAATTAAAACCCTTAAAACTGAAAGCAATCCCCACATATTTGGTATTTCCGTGTAGGGAATTTCGAAAAATATTCAAAATTGCCCGAGAAATCGAGAAAATATGGAAATTTAATGAGATTCCATACAAAACATCAGAATTTGTAGCAAAAAAATGAAAACCCTTAAAACTGAAAGCAATCCCCCCATATTTGGTATCTCCGTGTAGGGAATTTAATTTCTAGCGCATTTCCGAAGACCTTTTCGAAAAATATTCAAAATTGCCCGAGAAATCGAGAAAATATGGAAATTTTATGAGATTCCATACAAA
>CAWVQG010000175.1:0-28757 GCA_963932195.1 Empis livida
ACTTTTTTTTCTTTTTTCCAGTTATTTGGGTGCAAAATAAGGACAAAAACAGAAAACCAAAATATTTCAAATAACTTTTTTTTCTTTTTTCCGTTATTTGGGTGCAAAATAAGGACAAAAACAGAAAACAAAAATATTTCAAATAACTGTTTTTTTTCTTTTTTCCCGTTATTTGGGTGCAAAATAAGGACAAAAACAGAAAACCAAAATATTTCAAATAACTTTTTTTTTCTATTTTCCCGTTATTTGGGTGTAAAATAAGGACAAAAACAGAAAACCAAAATACTTCAAATATCTTTTTTTTTCTTTTTTCTTGTTATTTGGGTGCAAAATAAGGACAAAAACAGAAAACCAAAATATTTCAGATAACTGTTTTTTTCTTTTTTCCCGTTATTTGGGTGCAAAATAAGGACAAAAACAGAAAACCAAAATATTTCAGATAACTTTTTTTTTATTTTTTCCCGTTATTTGGGTGCAAACTAAGGACAAAAACAGAAAACCAAAATATTTCAGATAACTTTTTTTTTCTTTTTTCCCGTTAGTTGGGTGCAAAATAAGGACAAAAATAGAAAACCAAAATATTTCAAATAACTTGTTTTCTTTTTTCCCGTTATTTAGGTGCAAAATAAGGACAAAAACAGAAAACCAAAATATTTCAGATAACTTTTTTTTTCTTTTTTCCCGTTATTTAGGTGCAAATTAAGGACAAAAATAGAAAACCAAAATATTTCAGATAACTTTTTTTTTCTTTTTTCCCGTTATTTGGGTGCAAAATAAGGACAAAAACAGAAAACCAAAATATTTCAAATAACTTTTTTTTCTTTTTTCCCGTTATTTGGGTGCAAAATAAGGACAAAAACAGAAAAACAAAATATTTCAGATAAATTTTTTTTTATTTTTTCCTGTTATTTGGATGCAAAATAAGGACAAAAAAAGAAAACCAAAATATTTCAAATAACTTTTTTTTTATTTTTTCCCGTTATTTGGGTGCAAAATAAGGCCAAAAACAGAAAACCAAAATATTTCAGATAACTTTTTTTTCTTTTTTCCCGTTATTTAGGTGCAAAATAAGGACAAAAACAGAAAACCAAAATATTTCAGATAACTTTTTTTTTTTTTTCCCGTTATTTAGGTGCAAAATAAGGACAAAAAAGAAAACCAAAATATTTTAGATAACTTTTTTTTTCTTTTTTCCCGTTATTTAGGTGCAAAATAAGGCCAAAAACAGAAAACCAAAATATTTCAGATAACTTTTTTTTTCTTTTTTCCCGTTATTTGGGTGCAAAATAAGGACAAAAACAGAAAACCAAAATATTTCAGATAACTTTTTTTTCTTTTTTCCCGTTATTTGGGTGCAAAATAAGGACAAAAACAGAAAACCAAAATATTTCAAATAACTTTTTTTTCTTTTTTCCCGTTATTTGGGTGCAAAATAAGGACAAAAACAGAAAACCAAAATATTTCAGATAACTTTTTTTTTCTTTTTTCCCGTTATTTGGGTACAAAATAAGGACAAAAACAGAAAACCAAAATATTTCAGATAACTTTTTTTTTCTTTTTTCCCGTTATTTGGGTGCAAAATAAGGACAAAAACAGAAAACCAAAATATTTCAGATAACTGTTTTTTTTTCTTTTTTCCCGTTATTTGGGTGCAAAATAAGGACAAAAACAGAAAACTACCAAAATATTTCAAATAAGTTTTTATTTCTACCAAAATATTTCAAATAACTTTTTTTTTCTTTTTTCCCGTTATTTGGGTGTAAAATAAGGACAAAAACAGAAAACCAAAATATTTCAAATAACTTTTTTCCCGTTATTTGGGTGCAAAATAAGGACAAAAACAGAAAACCAAAATATTTCAGATAACTGTTTTTTTTCTTTTTTCCCGTTATTTGGGTGCAAAATAAGGACAAAAACAGAAAACCAAAATATTTCAGATAACTTTTTTTTTTATTTTTTCCCGTTATTTGGATGCAAAATAAGGCCAAAAACAGAAAACCAAAATATTTCAGATAACTTTTTTTTCTTTTTTACCGTTATTTAGGTGCAAAATAAGGACAAAAACAGAAAACGAAAATATTTCAGATAACTTTTTTTTCTTTTTTCCCGTTATTTAGGTGCAAAATAAGGACAAAAACAGAAAACCAAAATATTTCAGATAACTTTTTTTTTCTTTTTTCCCGTTATTTAGGTGCAAAATAAGGCCAAAAACAGAAAACCAAAATATTTCAGATAACTTTTTTTTTCTTTTTTCCCGTTATTTGGGTGCAAAATAAGGACAAAAACAGAAAACCAAAATATTTCAGATAACTTTTTTTTCTTTTTTCCCGTTATTTGGGTGTAAAATAAGGACAAAAACAGAAAACCAAAATATTTCAAATAACTTTTTTCCCGTTATTTGGATGCAAAATAAGGCCAAAAACAGAAAACCAAAATATTTCAGATAACTTTTTTTTCTTTTTTACCGTTATTTAGGTGCAAAATAAGGACAAAAACAGAAAACGAAAATATTTCAGATAACTTTTTTTTCTTTTTTCCCGTTATTTAGGTGCAAAATAAGGACAAAAACAGAAAACCAAAATATTTCAGATAACTTTTTTTTTCTTTTTTCCCGTTATTTGGGTACAAAATAAGGACAAAAACAGAAAACCAAAATATTTCAGATAACTTTTTTTTTCTTTTTTCCCGTTATTTGGGTGCAAAATAAGGACAAAAACAGAAAACCAAAATATTTCAGATAACTGTTTTTTTTCTTTTTTCCCGTTATTTGGGTGCAAAATAAGGACAAAAACAGAAAACTACCAAAATATTTCAAATAACTTTTTATTTCTACCAAAATATTTCAAATAACTTTTTTTTTCTTTTTTCCCGTTATTTGGGTGTAAAATAAGGACAAAAACAGAAAACCAAAATATTTCAAATAACTTTTTTCCCGTTATTTGGGTGCAAAATAAGGACAAAAACAGAAAACCAAAATATTTCAGATAACTTTTTTTTTCTTTTTTCCGTTATTTGGGTGCAAAATAAGGACAAAAACAGAAAACCAAAATATTTCAGATAACTTTTTTTTTCTTTTTTCCCGTTATTTGGGTGCAAAATAAGGACAAAAACAGAAAACCAAAATATTTCAGATAACTGTTTTTTTTCTTTTTTCCCGTTATTTGGGTGCAAAATAAGGACAAAAACAGAAAACTACCAAAATATTTCAAATAACTTTTTATTTCTACCAAAATATTTCAAATAACTTTTTTTTTCTTTTTTCCCGTTATTTGGGTGTAAAATAAGGCCAAAAACAGAAAACCAAAATATTTCAAATAACTTTTTTCCCGTTATTTGGGTGCAAAATAAGGACAAAAACAGAAAACCAAAATATTTCAGATAACTGTTTTTTTTCTTTTTTCCCGTTATTTGGGTGCAAAATAAGGACAAAAACAGAAAACCAAAATATTTCAGATAACTTTTTTTTTATTTTTTCCCGTTATTTGGATGCAAAATAAAGACAAAAAGAGAAAACCAAAATATTTCAAATAACTTTTTTTTCTTTTTTCCCGCTATTTGGGTGCAAAATAAGGACAAAAACAGACAACCAAAATATTTCAAATAACTTTTTTTTTCTTTTTTCCGGTTATTTGGGTGCAAAATAAGGACAAAAACAGAAAACCAAAATATTTCAGATAACTTTTTTTTTCTTTTTTCCCGTTATTTAGGTGCAAGGACAAAAATAGAAAACCAAAATATTTCAGATAACTTTTTTTTTTCTTTTTTCCCGTTATTTGGGTGCAAAATAAGGACAAAAACAGAAAACCAAAATATTTCAAATAAATTTTTTTTTTTCCCCGTTATTTGGGTGCAAAATAAGGACAAAAACAGAAAACTAAAATATTTCAAATAACTTTTTTTTTATTTTTTCCCGTTATTTGGGTGCAAAATAAGGACAAAAACAGAAAAATAAAATATTTCAAATAAATTTTTTTTTTATTTTTCCCGTTATTTTGGTGCAAAATAAGGATGAAAACAGAAAACCAAAATATTTCAGATAACTTTTTTTTTATTTTTTCCCGTTATTTGGGTGAAAAATAAGGACAAAAACAGAAAACCAAAACATTTCAAATAACTTTTTTTCTTTTTTACCTTTAATTAGGTGCAAAATAAGGAAAAAAAACAGAAAACCAAAATATTTCAGATAACTTTTTTTTTCTTTTTTCCCGTTATTTAGGTGCAAAATAAGGACAAAAACAGTAAACCAAAATATTTCAGATAACTTTTTTTTTCTTTTTTCCCGTTATTTAGATGCAAATTAAAGACAAAAATAGAATACCAAAATATTTCAGATAACTTTTTTTTCTTTTTTCCCGTTATTTGGGTGCAAAATAAGGACAAAAACAGAAAACCAAAATAATTCAAATAACTTTTTTTCTTTTTTACCTTTATTTAGGTGCAAAATAAGGACAAAAACAGAAAACCAAAATATTTCAGATAACTTTTTTTTTTCTTTTTTCCCGCTATTTATGTGCAAAATAAGGACAAAAACAGAAAACGAAAATATTTCAAATAACTTTTTTTGTCTTTTTTCCCGTTATTTGGGTGCAAAATAACGACAAAAACAGAAAACCAAAATATTTCAGATAACTTTTTTTTATTTTTTCCCGTTATTTGGATGCAAAATAAAGACAAAAAGAGAAAACCAAAATATTTCAAATAACTTTTTTTTTCTTTTTTGACAAAAATAGACAACCAAAATATTTCAAATAACTTTTTTTTTCTTTTTTCCGGTTATTTGGGTGCAAAATAAGGACAAAAACAGAAAACCAAAATATTTCAGATAACTTTTTTTTTCTTTTTCCCGTTATTTAGGTGCAAAATAAGGACAAAAACAGAAAACCAAAATATTTCAGATAACTTTTTTTTTCTTTTTTCCCGTTATTTAGGTGCAAAATAAGTCAAAAACAGAAAACCAAAATATTTCAAATAAATTTTTTTTTTCCCCGTTATTTGGGTGCAAAATAAGGACAAAAACAGAAAACTAAAATATTTCAAATAACTTTTTTTTTATTTTTTCCCGTTATTTGGGTGCAAAATAAGAACAAAAACAGAAAAATAAAATATTTCAAATAAAATTTTTTTTTATTTTTCCCGTTATTTGGGTGCAAAATAAGGATAAAAACAGAAAACCAAAATATTTCAGATAACTTTTTTTTATTTTTTCCCGTTTTTTGGGTGAAAAATAAGGACAAAAACAGAAAACCAAAATATTTCAGATAACTTTTTTTTTCTTTTTTCCCGTTATTTGGGTGCAAAATAAGGACAAAAACAGAAAACCAAAATATTTCAGATAAATTTTTTTTCTTTTTTCCCGTTATTTAGGTGCAAAATAAGGACAAAAACAGAAAACCAAAATATTTCAGATAAATTTTTTTTCTTTTTTCCCGTTATTTAGGTGCAAAATAAGGCCAAAAACTGAAAACCAAAATATTTCAGATAACTTTTTTTTTCTTTTTTCCCGTTATTTAGGTGCAAAATAATGCCAAAAACAGAAAACCAAAATATTTCAGATAACTTTTTTTTTCTTTTTTCCCGTTATTTGGGTGCAAAATAAGGACAAAAACAGAAAACCAAAATATTTCAAATAACTTTTTTTTCTTTTTTCCGGTTATTTGGGTGCAAAATAAGGACAAAAACAGAAAACCAAAATATTTCAAATAACTTTTTTTTTCTTTTTTCCCGTTATTTAAATGCAAATTAAGGACAAAAACAGAAAACCAAAATATTTCAAATAACTTTTTTTTTCTTTTTTCCCGTTAATTAAATGCAAATTAAGGACAAAAACAGAAAACCAAAATATTTCAGATAACTTTTTTTTCTCTTTTCCCGTTATTTAGGTGCAAAATAAGGACAAAAACAGAAAACCAAAATATTTCAGATAACTTTTTTTTTCTTTTTTCCCGTTATTTAGGTGCAAAATAAGGCCAAAAACAGAAAACCAAAATATTTCAGATAACTTTTTTTTTCTTTTTTCCCGTTATTTGGGTGCAAAATAAGGACAAAAACAGAAAACCAAAATATTTTAACTTTTTTTTCTTTTTTCCCGTTATTTGGGTGCAAAATAAGGACAAAAACAGAAAACCAAAATATTTCAAATAATTTTTTTTTCTTTTTTCCCGTTATTTGGGTGTAAAATAAGGACAAAAACAGAAAACCAAAATATTTCAGATAACTTTTTTTTTCTTTTTTCCCGTTATTTGGGTGCAAAATAAGGACAAAAACAGAAAACCAAAATATTTCAGATAACTTTTTTTTTCTTTTTTCCTGTTATTTGGGTGCAAAATAAGGACAAAAACAGAAAACCAAAATATTTCAGATAACTGTTTTTTTTCTTTTTTCCCGTTATTTGGGTGCAAAATAAGGACAAAAACAGAAAACTACCAAAATATTTCAAATAACTTTTTATTTCTACCAAAATATTTCAAATAATTTTTTTTTCTTTTTTCCCGTTATTTGGGTGTAAAATAAGGACAAAAACAGAAAACCAAAATATTTCAAATAACTTTTTTCCCGTTATTTGGGTGCAAAATAAGGACAAAAACAGAAAACCAAAATATTTCAGATAACTGTTTTTTTTCTTTTTTCCCGTTATTTGGGTGCAAAATAAGGACAAAAACAGAAAACCAAAATATTTCAGATAACTTTTTTTTTATTTTTTCCCGTTATTTGGATGCAAAATAAAGACAAAAAGAGAAAACCAAAATATTTCAAATAACTTTTTTTTCTTTTTTCCCGCTATTTGGGTGCAAAATAAGGACAAAAACAGAAAACCAAAATATTTCAAATAACTTTTTTTTTTCTTTTTTCCCGCTCTTTGGGTGCAAAATAAGGACAAAAACAGAAAACCAAAATATTTCAGATAACTTTTTTTTTCTTTTTTCCCGTTATTTAGGTGCAAGGACAAAAATAGAAAACCAAAATATTTCAGATAACTTTTTTTTTCTTTTTTCCCGTTATTTGGGTGCAAAATAAGGACAAAAACAGAAAACCAAAATATTTCAAATAAATTTTTTTTTTTTCCCGTTATTTGGGTGCAAAATAAGGACAAAAACAGAAAACTAAAATATTTCAAATAACTTTTTTTTTATTTTTTCCCGTTATTTGGGTGCAAAATAAGGACAAAAACAGAAAAATAAAATATTTCAAATAAATTTTTTTTTTATTTTTCCCGTTATTTTGGCACAAAATAAGGATGAAAACAGAAAACCAAAATATTTCAGATAACTTTTTTTTTATTTTTTCCCGTTATTTGGGTGAAAAATAAGGACAAAAACAGAAAACCAAAATATTTCAAATAACTTTTTTTCTTTTTTACCTTTATTTAGGTGCAAAATAAGGACAAAAACAGAAAACCAAAATATTTCAGATAACTTTTTTTGTCTTTTTTCCCGTTATTTGGGTGCAAAATAACGACAAAAACAGAAAACCAAAATATTTCAGATAACTTTTTTTTCTATTTTCTCGTTATTTGGGTGCAAAATAAGGACAAAAACAGAAAACCAAAATATTTCAGATAACTTTTTTTTTTCTTTTTTCCCGCCATTGCAAAATAAGGACAAAAACCGAAAACGAAAATATTTCAAATAACTTTTTTTTATTTTTTCCCGTTATTTGGATGCAAAATAAAGAAAAAAAGAGAAAACCAAAATATTTCAGATAACTTTTTTTTATTTTTTCCCGTTATTTGGATGCAAAAAAGAAAAAAAGAGAAAACCAAAATATTTCAAATAACTTTTTTTTTCTTTTTTGACAAAAATAGACAACCAAAATATTTCAAATAACTTTTTTTTTCTTTTTTCCGGTTATTTGGGTGCAAAATAAGGACAAAAACAGGAAACCAAAATATTTCAGATAACTTTTTTTTTCTTTTTTCCCGTTATTTAGGTGCAAAATAAGGTCAAAAACAGAAAACCAAAATATTTCAAATAAATTTTTTTTTCCCCCGTTATTTGGGTGCAAAATAAGGACAAAAACAGAAAACTAAAATATTTCAAATAACTTTTTTTTTATTTTTTCCCGTTATTTGGGTGCAAAATAAGAACAAAAACAGAAAAATAAAATATTTCAAATAAAATTTTTTTTTATTTTTCCCGTTATTTGGGTGCAAAATAAGGATAAAAACAGAAAACCAAAATATTTCAGATAACTTTTTTTTATTTTTTCCCCTTATTTGGGTGAAAAATAAGGACAAAAACAGAAAACCAAAATATTTCAGATAACTTTTTTTTTCTTTTTCCCCGTTATTTGGGTGCAAAATAAGGACAAAAACAGAAAACCAAAATATTTCAGAAAACTGTTTTTTTTCTTTTTTCTCGTTATTTGGGTGCAAAATAAGGACAAAAACAGAAAACCAAAATATTTCAGATAACTTTTTTTTTCTTTTTTCCCGTTATTTAGGTGCAAAATAATGCCAAAAACAGAAAACCAAAATATTTCAGATAACTTTTTTTTTCTTTTTTCCCGTTATTTGGGTGCAAAATAAGGACAAAAACAGAAAACCAAAATATTTCAAATAACTTTTTTTTCTTTTTTCCGGTTATTTGGGTGCAAAATAAGGACAAAAACAGAAAACCAAAATATTTCAGATAACTTTTTTTTTCTTTTTTCCCGTTATTTGGGTGCAAAATAAGGACAAAAACAGAAAACCAAAATATTTCAGATAACTTTTTTTTTCTTTTTCCCCGTTATTTAGGTGCAAAATAAGGACAAAAACAGAAAACCAAAATATTTCAGATAAATTTTTTTTTCTTTTTTCCCGTTATTTAAATGCAAATTAAGGACAAAAACAGAAAACCAAAATATTTCAAATAACTTTTTTTTTCTTTTTTCCTGTTAATTAAATGCAAATTAAGGACAAAAACAGAAAACCAAAATATTTCAGATAACTTTTTTTTCTTTTTTCACGTTATTTGGGTGCAAAATAAGGACAAAAACAGAAAACCAAAATATTTCAAATAACTTTTTTTTTCTTTTTTCCCGTTATTTAAATGCAAATTAAGGACAAAAACAGAAAACCAAAATATTTCAAATAACTTTTTTTTTCTTTTTTCCTGTTAATTAAATGCAAATTAAGGACAAAAACAGAAAACCAAAATATTTCAGATAACTTTTTTTTTCTTTTTTCCCGTTATTTGGGTGCAAAATAAGGACAAAAACAGAAAACCAAAATATTTCAGATAACTGTTTTTTTTCTTTTTTCTCGTTATTTGGGTGCAAAATAAGGACAAAAACAGAAAACCAAAATATTTCAAATAACTTTTTTTTCTTTTTTCCCGTTATTTGGGTGTAAAATAACGACAAAAACAGAAAACCAAAATATTTCAAATAACTTTTTTTTTCTTTTTTCCCGTTATTTGGGTGCAAAATAAGGACAAAAACAGAAAACCAAAATATTTCAGATAACTTTTTTTTTCTTTTTTCCCGTTATTTGGGTGCAAAATAAGGACAAAAACAGAAAACCAAAATATTTCAGATAACTGTTTTTTTTCTTTTTTCCCGTTAGTTGGGTGCAAAATAAGGACAAAAATAGAAAACCAAAATATTTCAAATAACTTTTTTTTTCTTTTTTCCCGTTATTTAGGTGCAAAATAAGTCAAAAACAGAAAACCAAAATATTTCAAATAAATTTTTTTTTTCCCCGTTATTTGGGTGCAAAATAAGGACAAAAACAGAAAACTAAAATATTTCAAATAACTTTTTTTTTATTTTTTCCCGTTATTTGGGTGCAAAATAAGAACAAAAACAGAAAAAATAAAATATTTCAAATAAATTTTTTTTTTTATTTTTCCCGTTATTTGGGTGCAAAGTAAGGATAAAAACAGAAAACCAAAATATTTCAGATAACTTTTTTTTATTTTTTCCCGTTTTTTGGGTGAAAAATAAGGACAAAAACAGAAAACCAAAATATTTCAGATAACTTTTTTTTTCTTTTTTCCCGTTATTTGGGTGCAAAATAAGGACAAAAACAGAAAACCAAAATATTTCAAATAACTTTTTTTTCTTTTTTCCGGTTATTTGGGTGCAAAATAAGGACAAAAACAGAAAACCAAAATATTTCAAATAACTTTTTTTTTCTTTTTTCCCGTTATTTAAATGCAAATTAAGGACAAAAACAGAAAACCAAAATATTTCAAATAACTTTTTTTTTCTTTTTTCCCGTTAATTAAATGCAAATTAAGGACAAAAACAGAAAACCAAAATATTTCAGATAACTTTTTTTTCTTTTTTCCCGTTATTTAGGTGCAAAATAAGGACAAAAACAGAAAACCAAAATATTTCAGATAACTTTTTTTTTCTTTTTTCCCGTTATTTAGGTGCAAAATAAGGCCAAAAACAGAAAACCAAAATATTTCAGATAACTTTTTTTTCTTTTTTCCCGTTATTTGGGTGCAAAATAAGGACAAAAACAGAAAACCAAAATATTTCAGATAACTTTTTTTTCTTTTTTCCCGTTATTTGGGTGCAAAATAAGGACAAAAACAGAAAACCAAAATATTTCAAATAATTTTTTTTTCTTTTTTCCCGTTATTTGGGTGTAAAATAAGGACAAAAACAGAAAACCAAAATATTTCAGATAACTTTTTTCTTCTTTTTTCCCGTTATTTGGGTGCAAAATAAGGACAAAAACAGAAAACCAAAATATTTCAGATAACTTTTTTTTTCTTTTTTCCTGTTATTTGGGTGCAAAATAAGGACAAAAACAGAAAACCAAAATATTTCAGATAACTGTTTTTTTTCTTTTTTCCCGTTATTTGGGTGCAAAATAAGGACAAAAACAGAAAACTACCAAAATATTTCAAATAACTTTTTATTTCTACCAAAATATTTCAAATAACTTTTTTTTCTTTTTTCCCGTTATTTGGGTGTAAAATAAGGACAAAAACAGAAAACCAAAATATTTCAAATAACTTTTTTCCCGTTATTTGGGTGCAAAATAAGGACAAAAACAGAAAACCAAAATATTTCAGATAACTATTTTTTTTCTTTTTTCCCGTTATTTGGGTGCAAAATAAGGACAAAAACAGAAAACCAAAATATTTCAGATAACTTTTTTTTTATTTTTTCCCGTTATTTGGATGCAAAATAAAGACAAAAAGAGAAAACCAAAATATTTCAAATAACTTTTTTTTCTTTTTTCCCGCTATTTGGGTGCAAAATAAGGACAAAAACAGAAAACCAAAATATTTCAAATAACTTTTTTTTTTCTTTTTTCCGGTTATTTGGGTGCAAAATAAGGACAAAAACAGAAAACCAAAATATTTCAGATAACTTTTTTTTTCTTTTTTCCCGTTATTTAGGTGCAAGGACAAAAATAGAAAACCAAAATATTTCAGATAACTTTTTTTTTTCTTTTTTCCCGTTATTTGGGTGCAAAATAAGGACAAAAACAGAAAACCAAAATATTTCAAATAAATTTTTTTTTCCCCGTTATTTAGGTGCAAAATAAGGACAAAAACAGAAAACTAAAATATTTCAAATAACTTTTTTTTTATTTTTTCCCGTTATTTGGGTACAAAATAAGGACAAAAACAGAAAAATAAAATATTTCAAATAAATTTTTTTTTTATTTTTCCCGTTATTTTGGTACAAAATAAGGATGAAAACAGAAAACCAAAATATTTCAGATAACTTTTTTTTATTTTTTCCCGTTATTTGGGTGAAAAATAAGGACAAAAACAGAAAACCAAAATATTTCAAATAACTTTTTTTCTTTTTTACCTTTATTTAGGTGCAAAATAAGGACAAAAACAGAAAACCAAAATATTTCAGATAACTTTTTTTTTCTTTTTCCCCGTTATTTAGGTGCAAAATAAGGACAAAAACAGTAAACCAAAATATTTCAGATAACTTTTTTTTTCTTTTTTCCCGTTATTTAGATGCAAATTAAAGACAAAAATAGAATACCACAATATTTCAGATAACTTTTTTTTCTTTTTTCCCGTTATTTGGGTGCAAAATAAGGACAAAAACAGAAAACCAAAATATTTCAGATAACTATTTTTTTTCTTTTTCCCGCTATTTATGTGCAAAATAAGGACAAAAACAGAAAACGAAAATATTTCAAATAACTTTTTTTGTCTTTTTTCCCGTTATTTGGGTGTAAAATAACGACAAAAACAGAAAACCAAAATATTTCAGATAACTTTTTTTTATTTTTTCCCGTTATTTGGATGCAAAATAAAGAAAAAAAGAGAAAACCAAAATATTTCAAATAACTTTTTTTTTCTTTTTTGACAAAAATAGACAACCAAAATATTTCAAATAACTTTTTTTTTCTTTTTTCCGGTTATTTGGGTGCAAAATAAGGACAAAAACAGGAAACCAAAATATTTCAGATAACTTTTTTTTCTTTTTTCCCGTTATTTAGGTGCAAAATAAGGACAAAAACAGAAAACCAAAATATTTCAGATAACTTTTTTTTCTTTTTTCCCGTTATTTAGGTGCAAAATAAGTCAAAAACAGAAAACCAAAATATTTCAAATAAATTTTTTTTTTCCCCGTTATTTGGGTGCAAAATAAGGACAAAAACAGAAAACTAAAATATTTCAAATAACTTTTTTTTATTTTTTCCCGTTATTTGGGTGCAAAATAAGAACAAAAACAGAAAAATAAAATATTTCAATAAAATTTTTTTTTATTTTTCCCGTTATTTGGGTGCAAAATAAGGATAAAAACAGAAAACCAAAATATTTCAGATAACTTTTTTTTATTTTTTCCCCTTATTTGGGTGAAAAATAAGGACAAGAACAGAAAACCAAAATATTTCAGATAACTTTTTTTCTTTTTTACCGTCATTTAGGTGCAAAATAAGGACAAAAACATAAAACCAAAATATTTCAGATAACTTTTTTTTTCTTTTTCCCCGTTATTTAGGTGCAAAATAAGGACAAAAACAGAAAACCAAAATATTTCAGATAAATTTTTTTTCTTTTTTCCCGTTATTTAGGTGCAAAATAAGAACAAAAACAGAAAACCAAAATATTTCAGATAACTTTTTTTTTCTTTTTTCCCGTTATTTAGGTGCAAAATAATGCCAAAAACAGAAAACCAAAATATTTCAGATAACTTTTTTTTTCTTTTTTCCCGTTAATTAAATGCAAATTAAGGACAAAAACAGAAAACCAAAATAATTCAGATAACTTTTTTTTTCTTTTTTCCCGTTATTTGGGTGCAAAATAAGGACAAAAACAGAAAACCAAAATATTTCAGATAACTTTTTTTTTCTTTTTTCCCGTTATTTAGGTGCAAAATAAGGACAAAAACAGAAAACCAAAATATTTCAGATAACTTTTTTTTTCTTTTTTCCCGTTATTTGGGTGCAAAATAAGGACAAAAACAGAAAACCAAAATATTTCAGATAACTTTTTTTTCTTTTTTCCCATTATTTGGGTGCAAAATAAGGACAAAAACAGAAAACCAAAATATTTCAAATAACTTTTTTTTCTTTTTTCCTGTTATTTAAATGCAAATTAAGGACAAAAACAGAAAACCAAAATATTTCAAATAACTTTTTTTTCTTTTTTCCCGTTAATTAAATGCAAATTAAAGACAAAAACAGAAAACCAAAATATTTCAGATAACTTTTTTTTTCTTTTTTCCCGTTATTTGGGTGCAAAATAAGGACAAAAACAGAAAACCAAAATATTTCAGATAACTGTTTTTTTTCTTTTTTCCCGTTATTTGGGTGCAAAATAAGGACAAAAACAGAAAACCAAAATATTTCAAATAACTTTTTTTTCTTTTTTCCCGTTATTTGGGTGTAAAATAACGACAAAAACAGAAACCAAAATATTTCAAATAACTTTTTTTTTCTTTTTTCCCGTTATTTGGGTGCAAAATAAGGACAAAAACAGAAAACCAAAATATTTCAGATAACTTTTTTTTTATTTTTTCCCGTTATTTGGGTGCAAAATAAGGACAAAAACAGAAAACCAAAATATTTCAATTAACATTTTTTTATTTTTTCCCGTTATTTGGGTGCAAAATAACGACAAAAACAGAAAACCAAAATATTTCAGATAACTTTTTTTTCTTTTTCCCGTTAGTTGGGTGCAAAATAAGGACAAAAATAGAAAACCAAAATATTTCAGATAACTTTTTTTTTCTTTTTTCCCGTTATTTGGGTGCAAAATAATGACAAAAACAGAAAACCTAAATATTTCAAATAACTTTTTTTTCTTTTTTCCCGTTATTTGGGTGCAAAATAAGGACAAAAACAGAAAACCAAAATATTTCAGATAACTTTTTTTTTCTTTTTTCCCGTTATTTGGGTGCAAAATAAGGACAAAAACAGAAAACCAAAATATTTCAGATAACTTTTTTTCTTTTTTCCCGTTATTTGGGTGCAAAATAAGGACAAAAACAGAAACCAAAATATTTCAAATAACTTTTTTTTTCTTTTTTCCCGTTATTTAAATGCAAATTAAGACAAAAACAGAAAACCAAAATATTTCAAATAACTTTTTTTTTCTTTTTTCCCGTTAATTAAATGCAAATTAAGGACAAAAACAGAAAACCAAAATATTTCAAATAACTTTTTTTTTCTTTTTTCCCGTTATTTGGGTGCAAAATAAGAACAAAAACAGAAAACCAAAATATTTCAGATAACTTTTTTTTCTTTTTTCCAGTTATTTGGGTGCAAAATAAGGACAAAAACAGGAAACCAAAATATTTCAGATAACTTTTTTTTTCTTTTTTCCCGTTATTTGGGTGCAAAATAAGGACAAAAACAGAAAACCAAAATATTTCAGATAACTGTTTTTTTCTTTTTTCCCGTTATTTGGGTGCAAAATAAGGACAAAAACAGAAAACCAAAATATTTCAAATAACTTTTTTTTTCTCTTTTTCCCATTATTTGGGTGTAAAATAAGGACAAAAACAGAAACCAAAATATTTCAAATAACTTTTTTTTTCTTTTTTCCCGTTATTTGGGTGCAAAATAAGGACAAAAACAGAAAACCAAAATATTTCAGATAACTTTTTTTTTATTTTTTCCCATTATTTGGGTGTAAAATAAGGACAAAAACAGAAAACCAAAATATTTCAATTAACATTTTTTTTATTTTTTCCCGTTATTTGGGTGCAAAATAAGGACAAAAACAGAAAACGAAAATATTTCAGATAACTTTTTTTTTCTTTTTTCCGTTATTTAGGTGCAAAATAAGGACAAAAACAGAAAACCAAAATATTTCAGATAACTTTTTTTTTCTTTTTTCCCGTTATTTGGGTGCAAAATAAGGACAAAAACAGAAAACCAAAATATTTCAGATAACTTTTTTTTCTTTTTTTCCGTTATTTGGGTGCAAAATAAGGACAAAAACAGAAAACCAAAATATTTCAAATAACTTTTTTTTCTTTTTTCCCGTTATTTAAATGCAAATTAAGGACAAAAACAGAAAACCAAAATATTTCAAATAACTTTTTTTTCTTTTTTCCCGTTAATTAAATGCAAATTAAGGACAAAAACAGAAAACCAAAATATTTCAGATAACTTTTTTTTTCTTTTTTCCCGTTATTTGGGTGCAAAATAAGGACAAAAACAGAAAACCAAAATATTTCAGATAACTGTTTTTTTTCTTTTTTCCCGTTATTTGGGTGCAAAATAAGGACAAAAACAGAAAACCAAAATATTTCAAATAACTTTTTTTTCTTTTTTCCCGTTATTTGGGTGTAAAATAACGACAAAAACAGAAAACCAAAATATTTCAAATAACTTTTTTTTTCTTTTTTCCCGTTATTTGGGTGCAAAATAAGGACAAAAACAGAAAACCAAAATATTTCAGATAACTTTTTTTTTATTTTTTCCCGTTATTTGGGTGCAAAATAAGGACAAAAACAGAAAACCAAAATATTTCAATTAACATTTTTTTTATTTTTTCCCGTTATTTGGGTGCAAAATAACGACAAAAACAGAAAACCAAAATATTTCAGATAACTTTTTTTTTCTTTTTTCCCGTTAGTTGGGTGCAAAATAAGGACAAAAATAGAAAACCAAAATATTTCAAATAACTTGTTTTTTTTTTTCCCCGTTATTTAGGTGCAAAATAATGCCAAAAACAGAAAACCAAAATATTTCAGATAACTTTTTTTTTCTTTTTTCCCGTTATTTGGGTGCAAAATAATGACAAAAACAGAAAACCTAAATATTTCAAATAACTTTTTTTTCTTTTTTCCCGTTATTTGGGTGCAAAATAAGGACAAAAACAGAAAACCAAAATATTTCAGATAACTTTTTTTTTCTTTTTTCCCGTTATTTGGGTGCAAAATAAGGACAAAAACAGAAAACCAAAATATTTCAAATAGCTTTTTTTTTCTTTTTTCCCGTTATTTGGGTGCAAAATAAGGACAAAAACAGAAAACCAAAATATTTCAATTAACATTTTTTTTATTTTTTCCCGTTATTTGGGTGCAAAATAACGACAAAAACAGAAAACCAAAATATTTCAGATAACTTTTTTTTTCTTTTTTCCCGTTAGTTGGGTGCAAAATAAGGACAAAAATAGAAAACCAAAATATTTCAAATAACTTGTTTTTTTTTTCCCCGTTATTTAGGTGCAAAATAATGCCAAAAACAGAAAACCAAAATATTTCAGATAACTTTTTTTTTCTTTTTTCCCGTTATTTGGGTGCAAAATAATGACAAAAACAGAAAACCTAAATATTTCAAATAACTTTTTTTTCTTTTTTCCCGTTATTTGGGTGCAAAATAAGGACAAAAACAGAAAACCAAAATATTTCAGATAACTTTTTTTTTCTTTTTTCCCGTTATTTGGGTGCAAAATAAGGACAAAAACAGAAAACCAAAATATTTCAGATAACTTTTTTTTCTTTTTTCCCGTTATTTGGGTGCAAAATAAGGACAAAAACAGAAAACCAAAATATTTCAAATAACTTTTTTTTTCTTTTTTCCCGTTATTTAAATGCAAATTAAGGACAAAAACAGAAAACCAAAATATTTCAAATAACTTTTTTTTTCTTTTTTCCCGTTAATTAAATGCAAATTAAGGACAAAAACAGAAAACCAAAATATTTCAAATAACTTTTTTTTTCTTTTTTCCCGTTATTTGGGTGCAAAATAAGAACAAAAACAGAAAACCAAAATATTTCAGATAACTTTTTTTTCTTTTTTCCAGTTATTTGGGTGCAAAATAAGGACAAAAACAGGAAACCAAAATATTTCAGATAACTTTTTTTTTCTTTTTTCCCGTTATTTGGGTGCAAAATAAGGACAAAAACAGAAAACCAAAATATTTCAGATAACTGTTTTTTTTCTTTTTTCCCGTTATTTGGGTGCAAAATAAGGACAAAAACAGAAAACCAAAATATTTCAAATAACTTTTTTTTTCTTTTTTCCCATTATTTGGGTGTAAAATAAGGACAAAAACAGAAAACCAAAATATTTCAAATAACTTTTTTTTTCTTTTTTCCCGTTATTTGGGTGCAAAATAAGGACAAAAACAGAAAACCAAAATATTTCAGATAACTTTTTTTTTATTTTTTCCCATTATTTGGGTGTAAAATAAGGACAAAAACAGAAAACCAAAATATTTCAATTAACATTTTTTTTATTTTTCCCCGTTATTTGGGTGCAAAATAAGGACAAAAACAGAAAACCAAAATATTTCAGATAACTTTTTTTTTCTTTTTTCCCGTTATTTAGGTGCAAAATAAGGACAAAAACAGAAAACCAAAATATTTCAGATAACTTTTTTTTTCTTTTTTCCCGTTATTTGGGTGCAAAATAAGGACAAAAACAGAAAACCAAAATATTTCAGATAACTTTTTTTTCTTTTTTCCCGTTATTTGGGTGCAAAATAAGGACAAAAACAGAAAACCAAAATATTTCAAATAACTTTTTTTTTCTTTTTTCCCGTTATTTAAATGCAAATTAAGGACAAAAACAGAAAACCAAAATATTTCAAATAACTTTTTTTTTCTTTTTTCCCGTTAATTAAATGCAAATTAAGGACAAAAACAGAAAACCAAAATATTTCAGATAACTTTTTTTTTCTTTTTTCCCGTTATTTGGGTGCAAAATAAGGACAAAAACAGAAAACCAAAATATTTCAGATAACTGTTTTTTTCCCGTTATTTGGGTGCAAAATAAGGACAAAAACAGAAAACCAAAATATTTCAAATAACTTTTTTTTCTTTTTTCCCGTTATTTGGGTGTAAAATAACGACAAAAACAGAAAACCAAAATATTTCAAATAACTTTTTTTTTCTTTTTTCCCGTTATTTGGGTGCAAAATAAGGACAAAAACATAAAACCAAAATATTTCAGATAACTTTTTTTTATTTTTTCCCGTTATTTGGGTGCAAAATAAGGACAAAAACAGAAAACCAAAATATTTCAATTAACATTTTTTTTATTTTTTCCCGTTATTTGGGTGCAAAATAACGACAAAAACAGAAAACCAAAATATTTCAGATAACTTTTTTTTTCTTTTTTCCCGTTAGTTGTGTGCAAAATAAGGACAAAAATAGAAAACCAAAATATTTCAAATAACTTGTTTTTTTCTTTTTTCCCGTTATTTGGGTGCAAAATAATGACAAAAACAGAAAACCTAAATATTTCAAATAACTTTTTTTTCTTTTTTCCCGTTATTTGGGTGCAAAATAACGACAAAAACAGAAAACCAAAATATTTCAGATAACTTTTTTTTTCTTTTTTCCCGTTATTTGGGTGCAAAATAAGGACAAAAACAGAAAACCAAAATATTTCAGATAACTTTTTTTTCTTTTTTCCCGTTATTTGGGTGCAAAATAAGGACAAAAACAGAAAACCAAAATATTTCAAATAACTTTTTTTTTCTTTTTTCCCGTTATTTAAATGCAAATTAAGGACAAAAACAGAAAACCAAAATATTTCAAATAACTTTTTTTTTCTTTTTTCCCGTTAATTAAATGCAAATTAAGGACAAAAACAGAAAACCAAAATATTTCAAATAACTTTTTTTTTCTTTTTTCCCGTTATTTGGGTGCAAAATAAGAACAAAAACAGAAAACCAAAATATTTCAGATAACTTTTTTTTCTTTTTTCCAGTTATTTGGGTGCAAAATAAGGACAAAAACAGGAAACCAAAATATTTCAGATAACTTTTTTTTTCTTTTTTCCCGTTATTTGGGTGCAAAATAAGGACAAAAACAGAAAACCAAAATATTTCAGATAACTGTTTTTTTTCTTTTTTCCCGTTATTTGGGTGCAAAATAAGGACAAAAACAGAAAACCAAAATATTTCAAATAACTTTTTTTTTCTTTTTTCCCATTATTTGGGTGTAAAATAAGGACAAAAACAGAAAACCAAAATATTTCAAATAACTTTTTTTTTCTTTTTTCCCGTTATTTGGGTGCAAAATAAGGACAAAAACAGAAAACCAAAATATTTCAGATAACTTTTTTTTTATTTTTTCCCATTATTTGGGTGTAAAATCAGGACAAAAACAGAAAACCAAAATATTTCAATTAACATTTTTTTTATTTTTCCCCGTTATTTGGGTGCAAAATAACGACAAAAACAGAAAACCAAAATATTTCAGATAACTTTTTTTTTCTTTTTTCCCGTTAGTTGGGTGCAAAATAAGGACAAAAATAGAAAACCAAAATATTTCAAATAACTTGTTTTTTTTTTCCCGTTATTTAGGTGAAAAATAATGACAAAAACAGAAAACCAAAATATTTCAGATAACTTTTTTTTTTTTCCCGTTATTTAGGTGCAAATTAAGGACAAAAACAGAAAACCAAAATATTTCAGATAACTTTTTTTTTCTTTTTTCCCGTTATTTGGGGGCAAAATATGGACAAAAACAGAAAACCAAAATATTTCAAATAACTTTTTTTTCTTTTTTCCCGTTATTTGGGTGCAAAATAAGGACAAAAACAGAAAACCAAAATATTTCAGATAACTTTTTTTTCTTTTTTCCCGTTATTTAGGTGCAAAATAAGGACAAAAACAGAAAACCAAAATATTTCAGTTAACTTTTTTTTTATTTTTTCCCGTTATTTGGGTGCAAAATAAGGACAAAAACAGAACACCAAAATATTTCAGATAACTTTTTTTTTTATTTTTTCCCGTTATTTGGGTGCAAAATAAGGACAAAAACAGAAAACCAAAATATTTCAGATAACTTTTTTTTTCTTTTTTCCTGTTATTTAGGTGCAAAATAAGGCCAAAAACAGATAACCAAAATATTTCAGATAACTTTTTTTTTCTTTTTCCCGTTATTTGGGTGCAAAATAAGGACAAAAACAGAAAACCAAAATATTTCAGATAACTTTTTTTTCTTTTTTCCCGTTTTTTGGGTGCAAAATAAGGACAAAAACAGAAAACCAAAATATTTCAAATAACTTTTTTTTTATTTTTTCCCGTTATTTGGGTGCAAAATAAGGACAAAAACAGAAAACCAAAATATTTCAGATAACTTTTTTTTCTTTTTTACCGTTATTTAGGTGCAAAATAAGGACAAAAACAGAAAACCAAAATTTTTCAGATAACTTTTTTTTCTTTTTTCCCGTTATTTGGGTAAAATAAGGACAAAAACAGAAAACCAAAATATTTCAGATAACTTTTTTTTCTTTTTTCCCGTTATTTAGGTGCAAAATAAGGACAAAAACAGAAAACCAAAATATTTCAGATAAATTTTTTTTCTTTTTTCCCGTTATTTATGTGCAAAATAAGGACAAAAACAGAAAACCAAAATATTTCAGATAACTTTTTTTTTCTTTTTTCCCGTTAGTTGGGTGCAAAATAAGGACAAAAATAGAAAACCAAAATATTTCAGATAACTTTTTTTTTCTTTTTTCCCGTTATTTGGGTGCAAAATAAGGACAAAAACAGAAAACCAAAATATTTCAGATAACTTTTTTTTCTTTTTTCCCGTTATTTGTGTGCAAAATAAGGACAAAAACAGAAAACCAAAATATTTCAAATAATTTTTTTTTCTTTTTTTCCCGTTATTTGGGTACAAAATAAGGACAAAAACAGAAAACCAAAATATTTCAGATAACTTTTTTTTCTGTTTTCCCGTTATTTGTGTGCAAAATAAGGACAAAAACAGAAAACCAAAATATTTCAGATAACTTTTTTTTTCTTTTTTCCCGTTATTTAGGTGCAAAATAAGGACAAAAACAGAAAACCTAAATATTTCAGATAACTGTTTTTTTTCTTTTTTCCCGTTATTTGGGTGCAAAATAAGGACAACAACAGACCACCAAAATATTTCAAATAACTTTTTTTTTCTTTTTTCCCGTTATTTGGGTGCAAAATAAGGACAAAAACAGAAAACCAAAATATTTCAGATAACTTTTTTTTTCTTTTTTCCCGTTAGTTGGGTGCAAAATAAGGACAAAAACAGAAAACCAAAATATTTCAGATAACTTTTTTTTTCTTTTTTCCCGTTATTTAGGTGCAAATTAAGGACAAAAACAGAAAACCAAAATATTTCAATTAACTTTTTTTTTTTTCCCGTTATTAGGGTGCAAAATAACGACAAAACAGAAAACCAAAATATTTCAGATAACTTTTTTTTATTTTTTCCCGTTATTTGGGTGCAAACTAAGGACAAAAACAGAAAACCAAAATATTTCAGATAACTTTTTTTTTCTTTTTTCCCGTTAGTTGGGTGCAAAATAAGGACAAAAATAGAAAACCAAAATATTTCAAATAACTTTTTTTTTCTTTTTTTTTCGTTATTTAGGTGCAAAATAAGGACAAAAACAGAAAACCAAAATATTTCAGATAACTTTTTTTTTCTTTTTTCCCGTTATTTAGGTGCAAATTAAGGACAAAAACAGAAAACCAAAATATTACAGATAACTTTTTTTTTCTTTTTTCCCGTTATTTGGGTGCAAAATAAGGACAAAAACAGAAAACCAAAATATTTCAAATAACTTTTTTTTCTTTTTTCCCGTTATTTGGGTGCATAATAAGGACAAAAACAGAAAACCAAAATATTTCAGATAACGTTTTTTTTCTTTTTTCCCGTTATTTGGGTGCAAAATAAGGACAAAAAGAGAAAACCAAAATATTTCAAATAACTTTTTTTTTCTTTTTTCCCGTTATTTAGGTGCAAAATAAGGACAAAAACAGAAAACCAAAATATTTCAGATAACTTTTTTTTTCTTTTTTCCCGTTATTTGGGTGCAAAATAAGGACAAAAACAGAAAACCAAAATATTTCAAATAACTTTTTTTTTCTTTTTTCCCGTTATTTAGGTGCAAAATAAGGACAAAAACAGAAAACCAAAATATTTCAGATAACTTTTTTTTTCTTTTTTCCCGTTATTTGGGTGCAAAATAAGGACAAAAACAGAAAACCAAAATATTTCAAATAACTTTTTTTTTATTTTTTCCCGTTATTTGGGTGCAAAATAAGGACAAAAACAGAAAACTAAAATATTTCAGATAACTTTTTTTTCTTTTTTCCCGTTATTTGGGTGCAAAATAAGGACAAAAACAGAAAACCAAAATATTCCAGATAACTTTTTTTTTCCTTTTTCCCGTTATTTCAATGCAAATTAAGGACAAAAACAGAAAACCAAAATATTTCAAATAATTTTTTTTTCTTTTTTTCCGTTATTTGGGTGCAAAATAAGGACAAAAACAGAAAACCAAAATATTTCAGATAACTTTTTTTTTCTTTTTTCCCGTTATTTAAATGCAAATTCAGGACAAAAACAGAAAACCAAAATATTTCAAATAACTTTTTTTTTCTTTTTTCCCGTTATTTGGGTGCAAAATAAGGACAAAAACAGAAAACCAAAATATTTCAAATAACTTTTTTTTCCCGTTATTTGGGTGCAAAATAAAGACAAAAACAGAAAACCAAAATATTTCAGATAACTTTTTTTTTCTTTTTTCCCGTTATTTGGGTGCAAAATAAGGACAAAAACAGAAAACCAAAAGATTTCAGATAACTCTTTTTTTTATTTTTTCCCGTTATTTGGGTGCAAAATAAGGACAAAAACAGAAATCCAAAATATTTCAGATAACTTTTTTTTTATTTTTTCCCGTTATTTGGGTGCAAAATAAGGACAAAAACAGAAAACCAAAAGATTTCAGATAACTCTTTTTTTCTTTTTTCCCGTTATTTGGGTGCAAAATAAGGACAAAAACAGAAAACCAAAATATTTCAAATAACTTTTTTTTTATTTTTTCCCGTTATTTAGGTGCAAAATAAGGACAAAAACAGAAAACCAAAATATTTCAGATAACTTTTTTTTTCTTTTGTCCCGTTATTTGGGTGCAAAATAAGGACAAAAACAGAAAACCAAAATATTTCAAATAACTTTTTTTTTATTTTTTCCCGATATTTGTGTGCAAAATAAGGACAAAAACAGAAAACCAAAATATTTCAAATAATTTTTTTTTCTTTTTTCCCGTTATTATGGTGCAAAATAAGGACAAAAACAGAAAACCAAAATATTTCAAATAACTTTTTTTTTCTTTTTTCCCGTTATTTGGGTGCAAAATAAGTACAAAAACAGAAAACCAAAATATTTCAGATAACTTTTTTTTTGTTTTTTCCCGTTATTTGGGTGCAAAATAAGAATAAAAACAGAAAACCAAAATATTTCAGATAACTTTTTTTTCCTTTTTTCCCGTTATTTAGGTGCAAAATAAGGACAAAAACAGAAAACCAAAATATTTCAGATAACTTTTTTTTCCTTTTTTCCCGTTATTTAGGTGCAAAATAAGGACAAAAACAGACAACCAAAATATTTCAAATAACTTTTTTTTTCTTTTTTCCCGTTAATTGTGTGCAAAATAAGGACAAAAATAGAAAACCAAAATATTTCAAATAACTTTTTTTTTCTTTTTTTTTCGTTATTTAGGTGCAAAATAAGGACAAAAACAGAAAACCAAAATATTTCAGATAACTTTTTTTTTCTTTTTTCCCGTTATTTAGGTGCAAATTAAGGACAAAAACAGAAAACCAAAATATTACAGATAACTTTTTTTTTCTTTTTTCCCGTTATTTGGGTGCAAAATAAGGACAAAAACAGAAAACCAAAATATTTCAGATAACTTTTTTTTTCTTTTTTCCCGTTATTTAGGTGCAAAATAAGGATAAAAACAGAAAACCAAAATATTTCAGATAACTTTTTTTTATTTTTTCCCGTTATTTGGGTGAAAAATAAGGACAAAAACAGAAAACCAAAATATTTCAGATAACTTTTTTTTCTTTTTTCCCGTTATTTAGGTGCAAAATAAGGACAAAAACAGAAAACCAAAATATTTCAGATAACTTTTTTTTTTCTTTTTTCCCGTTATTTGGGTGCAAAATAAGGATAAAAACAGAAAACCAAAATATTACAGATAACTTTTTTTTTCTTTTTTCCCGTTATTTGGGTGCAAAATAAGGACAAAAACAGAAAACCAAAATATTTCAGATAACTTTTTTTTTCTTTTTTCCCGTTATTTAGGTGCAAAATAAGGATAAAAACAGAAAACCAAAATATTTCAGATAACTTTTTTTTATTTTTTCCCGTTATTTGGGTGAAAAATAAGGACAAAAACAGAAAACCAAAATATTTCAAATAACTTTTTTTTTCTTTTTTCCCGTTAATTGTGTGCAAAATAAGGACAAAAAGAGAAAACCAAAATATTTCAAATAACTTTTTTTTTTCTTTTTTCCCGTTATTTGGGTGCAAAATAAGGACACAAACAGAAAGCCAAAATATTTCAAATAACTTTTTTTTTCTTTTTTCCCGCTATTTGGGTGAAAAAAAGGACAAAAACAGACCACCAAAATATTTCAAATAACTTTTTTTTTCTTTTTTCCCGTTATTTGGGTGCAAAATAAGGACAAAAACAGAAAACCAAAATATTTCAAAAAACTTTTTTTTTCTTTTTTCCCGTTATTTGGGTGCAAAATAAGGATAAAAACAGAAAACCAAAATATTTCAGATAACTTTTTTTTTATTTTTTCCCGTTATTTGGGTGTAAAATAAGGACAAAAACAGAAAACCAAAATATTTCAATTAACATTTTTTTTATTTTTTCCCGTTATTTGGGTGCAAAATAACGACAAAAACAGAAAACCAAAATATTTCAGATAACTTTTTTTTTCTTTTTTGCCGTTAGTTGGGTGCAAAATAAGGACAAAAATAGAAAACCAAAATATTTCAAATAACTTGTTTTTTTTCCCCCGTTATTTAGGTGAAAAATAAGGACAAAAACAGAAAACCAAAATATTTCAGATAACTTTTTTTTTCTTTTTTCCCGGTATTTAGGTGCAAATTAAGGACAAAAACAGAAAACCAAAATATTTCAGATAACTTTTTTTTTTCTTTTTTCCCGTTATTTGGGTGCAAAATAAGGACAAAAACAGAAAACCAAAATATTTCAGATAACTTTTTTTTCTTTTTTCCCGTTATTTAGGTGCAAAATAAGGACAAAAACAGAAAACCAAAATATTTCAGTTAACTTTTTTTTTATTTTTTCCCGTTATTTGGGTGCAAAATAAGGACAAAAACAGAAAACCAAAATATTTCAGATAACTTTTTTTTCTTTTTTACCGTTATTTAGGTGCAAAATAAGGACAAAAACAGAAAACCAAAATATTTCAGATAACTTTTTTTTCTTTTTTCCCGTTATTTAGGTGCAAAATAAGGACAAAAACAGAAAACCAAAATATTTCAGATAAATTTTTTTTCTTTTTTCCCGTTATTTAGGTGCAAAATAAGGCCAAAAACAGAAAACCAAAATATTTCAGATAACTTTTTTTTTCTTTTTTCCCGTTATTTGGGTGCAAAATAAGGACAAAAACAGAAAACCAAAATATTTCAGATAACTTTTTTTTCTTTTTTCCCGTTATTTGGGTGCAAAATAAGGACAAAAACAGAAAACCAAAATATTTCAGATAAATTTTTTTTCTTTTTTCCCGTTATCTAGGTGCAAAATAAGGACAAAAACAGAAAACCAAAATATTTCAGATAACTTTTTTTTTCTTTTTTCCCGTTATTTAGGTGCAAAATAAGGACAAAAACAGAAAACCAAAATATTTCAGATAACTTTTTTTTTCTTTTTTCCTGTTATTTAGGTGCAAAATAAGGCCAAAAACAGAAAACTAAAATATTTCAGATAACTTTTTTTTTCTTTTTTCCCGTTATTTGGGTGCAAAATAAGGACAAAAACAGAAAACCAAAATATTTCAGATAACTTTTTTTTCTTTTTTCCCGTTATTTGGGTGCAAAATAAGGACAAAAACAGAAAACCAAAATATTTCAAATAACTTTTTTTTTATTTTTTCCCGTTATTTGGGTGCAAAATAAGGACAAAAACAGAAAACCAAAATATTTCAGATAACTTTTTTTTCTTTTTTACCGTTATTTAGGTGCAAAATAAGGACAAAAACAGAAAACCAAAATTTTTCAGATAACTTTTTTTTCTTTGTTCCCGTTATTTGGGTGCAAAATAAGGACAAAAACAGAAAACCAAAATATTTCAGATAACTTTTTTTTCTTTTTTCCCGTTATTTAGGTGCAAAATAAGGACAAAAACAGAAAACCAAAATATTTCAGTTAACTTTTTTTTTATTTTTTCCCGTTATTTGGGTGCAAAATAAGGACAAAAACAGAAAACCAAAATATTTCAGATAACTTTTTTTTCTTTTTTCCCGTTATTTAGGTGCAAAATAAGGACAAAAACAGAAAACCAAAATATTTCAGTTAACTTTTTTTTTATTTTTTCCCGTTATTTGGGTGCAAAATAAGGACAAAAACAGAAAACCAAAATATTTCAATTAACATTTTTTTTATTTTTTCCCGTTAGTTGGGTGCAAAATAAGGACAAAAATAGAAAACCAAAATATTTCAAATAACTTGTTTTTTTTTCCCGTTATTTAGGTGAAAAATAAGGACAAAAACAGAAAACCAAAATATTTCAGATAACTTTTTTTTTCTTTTTTCCCGTTATTTAGGTGCAAATTAAGGACAAAAACAGAAAACCAAAATATTTCAGATAACTTTTTTTTTCTTTTTTCCCGTTATTTAGGTGCAAAATAAGGACAAAAACAGAAAACCAAAATATTTCAGTTAACTTTTTTTTTATTTTTTCCCGTTATTTGGGTGCAAAATAAGGACAAAAACAGAAAACCAAAATATTTCAATTAACATTTTTTTTATTTTTTCCCGTTATTTGGGTGCAAAATAAGGACAAAAACAGAAAACCAAAATATTTCAGATAACTTTTTTTGCTTTTTTCCCGTTATTTATGTGCAAAATAAGGACAAAAACAGAAAACCAAAATATTTCAATTAACATTTTTTTTATTTTTTCCCGTTATTTGGGTGCAAAATAAGGACAAAAACAGAAAACCAAAATATTTCAGTTAACTTTTTTTTTAGTTTTTCCCGTTATTTGGGTGCAAAATAAGGACAAAAACAGAAAACCAAAATATTTCAATTAACATTTTTTTTCTTTTTTCCCGTTATTTGGGTGCATAATAAGGACAAAAACAGAAAACCAAAATATTTCAGATAACGTTTTTTTTCTTTTTTCCCGTTATTTGGGTGCAAAATAATGACAAAAACAGAAAACCTAAATATTTCAAATAACTTTTTTTTCTTTTTTCCCGTTATTTGGGTGCAAAATAAGGACAAAAACAGAAAACCAAAATATTTCAGATAACTTTTTTTTTCTTTTTTCCCGTTATTTGGGTGCAAAATAAGGACAAAAACAGAAAACCAAAATATTTCAGATAACTTTTTTTTCTTTTTTCCCGTTATTTGGGTGCAAAATAAGGACAAAAACAGAAAACCAAAATATTTCAAATAACTTTTTTTTTCTTTTTTCCCGTTATTTAAATGCAAATTAAGGACAAAAACAGAAAACCAAAATATTTCAAATAACTTTTTTTTTCTTTTTTCCCGTTAATTAAATGCAAATTAAGGACAAAAACAGAAAACCAAAAAATTTCAAATAACTTTTTTTTCTTTTTTCCTATTATTTAGGTGCAAAATAAGAACAAAAGCAGAAAACCAAAATATTTCAGATAACTTTTTTTTCTTTTTTCCAGTTCTTTAGGTGCAAAATAAGGACAAAAACAGGAAACCAAAATATTTCAGATAACTTTTTTTTTCTTTTTTCCCGTTATTTGGGTGCAAAATAAGGACAAAAACAGAAAACCAAAATATTTCAGATAACTGTTTTTTTTCTTTTTTCCCGTTATTTGGGTGCAAAATAAGGACAAAAACAGAAAACCAAAATATTTCAAATAACTTTTTTTTTCTTTTTTCCCATTATTTGGGTGTAAAATAAGGACAAAAACAGAAAACCAAAATATTTCAAATAACTTTTTTTTTCTTTTTTCCCGTTATTTGGGTGCAAAATAAGGACAAAAACAGAAAACCAAAATATTTCAGATAACTTTTTTTTTATTTTTTCCCATTATTTGGGTGTAAAATAACGACAAAAACAGAAAACCAAAATATTTCAGATAACTTTTTTTTTCTTTTTTCCCGTTAGTTGGGTGCAAAATAAGGACAAAAATAGAAAACCAAAATATTTCAAATAACTTGTTTTTTTTTTCCCGTTATTTAGGTGAAAAATAATGACAAAAACAGAAAACCAAAATATTTCAGATAACTTTTTTTTTTTTCCCGTTATTTAGGTGCAAATTAAGGACAAAAACAGAAAACCAAAATATTTCAGATAACTTTTTTTTTCTTTTTTCCCGTTATTTGGGTGCAAAATAAGGACAAAAACAGAAAACC
>CAWVQG010000176.1:0-22806 GCA_963932195.1 Empis livida
TGTCCTTATTTTGCACCCAAATTACGGGAAAAAATAAAAAAAAAGTTATCTGAAATATTTTGGTTTTCTGTTTTTGTCCTTATTTTGCACCCAAATAACGGGAAAAAATAAAAAAAAAGTTATTTGAAATATTTTGGTTTTCTGTTTTTGTTCTTTTTTTGCACCCAAATAACGGGAAAAAAGAAAAAAAAAGTTATTTGAAATATTTTGGTTTTCTGTTTTTGTCCTTATTTTGCACCCAAATAACGGGAAAAAATAAAAAAAAAGTTATTTGAAATATTTTAGTTTTCTGTTTTTGTCCTTATTTTCCACCCAAATAACGGGAAAAAATAAAAAAAAAGTTATTTGAAATATTTTGGTTTTAGGTTTTTGTCCTTATTTTGCCCCCAAATAACGGGAAAAAATAAAAAAAAAGTTATTTGAAATAATTTGGTTTTCTGTTTTTGTCCTTCTTTTGCACCCAAATAACGGGAACAAATAAAAAAAAAGTTATTTGAAATATTTTGGTTTTCTGTTTTTGTCATTAATTTGCACCCAAATAACGGGAAAAAATGAAAAAAAAGTTATCTGAAATATTTTGGTTTTCTCTTTTTGTCCTTATTTTGCACCCAAATAACGGAAAAAAATAAAAAAAAAGTTATTTGAAATAATTTGGTTTTCTGTTTTTGTCCTTATTTTGCACCCAAATAACGGGAAAAAATTAAAAAAAAGTTATCTGAAATATTTTGGTTTTCTGTTTTTGTCCTTATTTTGCACCCAAATTACGGGAAAAAATAAAAAAAAGGTTATCTGAAATATTTTGGTTTTCTGTTTTTGTCCTTATTTTGCACCCAAATAACGGGAAAAAGTAAAAAAAAAGTTATTTGAAATATTTTTATTTTCTGTTTTTGTCCTAATTTTGCACCCAAATAACGGGAAAAAATAAAAAAAAAGTTATCTGAAATATTTTGGTTTTTTGTTTTTGTCCTTATTTTGCACCCAAATAACTGGAGAAAATAAAAACTTATTTGAAATATTTTGGTTTTCTGTTTTTGTCCTTATTTTGCACCCAAATAACGGGAAAAAATAAAAAAAAAGTTATTTGAAATATTTTGGTTTTCTGTTTTTGTCCTTATTTTGCACCCAAATAACGGGAAAAAATAAAAAAAAAATTATCTAAAATATTTTTGTTTTCTGTTTTTGTCCTTATTTTGCACCCAAATAACGGGAAAAAATAAAAAAAAAGTTACTTGAAATATTTTGGTTTTCTGGTTTTGTCCTTATTTTGCACCTAAATAACGGGAAAAAATAAAAAAAAATGTTATTTGAATTATTTTGGTTTTATGTTTTTGTCCTTATTTTGCACCCAAATAACGGGAAAAAATAAAAAAAAAGTTATCTGAAATATTTTGGTTTTATGTTTTTGTCCTTATTTTGCAACTAAATAACGGGAAAAAATAAAAAAAAAGTTATTTGAACTATTTTGGTTTTCTGTTTTTGTCCTTATTTTGCACCCAAATAACGGGAAAAAAGAAAAAAAAAGTTATTTGAAATATTTTGGTTTTCTGTTTTTGTCCTTATTTTGCACCCAAATAACGGGAAAAAATAAAAAAAAAGTTATCTGAAATATTTTGGTTTTCTGTTTTTGTCCTTAATTTGCACCCAAATAACGGGAAAACATAAAAAAAAAGTTATTTGAAATATTTTGGTTTTCTGTTTTTGTCCTTATTTTGCACCCAAATAACGGGAAAAAAAGGAAAAAAATTTTTCTGAAATATTTTGGTTTTCTGTTTTTGTCCTTATTTTGCACCCAAATAACGGGAAAAAAGAAAAAAAAAAGTGATTTGAAATATTTTGGATTTCTGTTTTTGTCATTATTTTGCACCCAAATAACAGGAAAAAGTAAAAAAAAAGTTATTTGAAATATTTTGGTTTTCTGTTTTTATCCTAATTTTGCACCCAAATAACGGGAAAAAATAAAAAAAAAGTTATCTGAAATATTTTGGTTTTCTGTTTTTGTCCTTATTTTGCACCCAAATTACTGGATAAAATAAAACGTTATTTGAAATATTTTGGTTTTCTGTTTTTGTCCTAATTTTGCACCCAAATAACGTGAAAAAATAAAAAAAAAATATTTGAAATATTTTGGTTTTCTGTTTTTGTCCTTATTTTGCACCCAAATAACGGGAAAAAATAAAAAAAAAGTTATCTAAAATATTTTGGTTTTCTGTTTTTGTCCTTATTTTGCACCCAAATAACGGGAAAAAAGAAAAAAAAAAGTGATTTGAAATATTTTGGATTTCTGTTTTTGTCATTATTTTGCACCCAAATAACGGGAAAAAAGAAAAAAAAAAGCGATTTGAAATATTTTGGTTTTCTGTTTTTGTCCTAATTTTGCACCCAAATAACGGGAAAAAATAAAAAAAAAGTTATCTGAAATATTTTGGTTTTCCGTTTTTGTCCTTATTTTGCACCCAAATAACTGGAGAAAATAAAAATTTATTTGAAAAATTTTGGTTTTCTGTTTTTGTCCTTATTTTGCACCCAAATAACGGGAAAAAATAAAAAAAAAGTTATTTGAAATATTTTGGTTTTCTGTTTTTGTCCTTATTTTGCACATAAATTACGAGAAAAAATGAAAAAAAAGTTATCTGAAATATTTTGGTTTTCTGTTTTTGTCCTTATTTTGCACCCAAATAACGGGAAAAAATTAAAAAAAGTTATCTGAAATATTTTGGTTTTCTGTTTTTGTCCTTATTTTGCACCCAAATTACGGGAAAAAATAAAAAAAAAGTTATCTGAAATATTTTGGATTTCTGTTTTTGTCATTATTTTGCACCCAAATAACGGGAAAAAAGAAAAAAAAAAGCGATTTGAAATATTTTGGTTTTCTGTTTTTGTCCTAATTTTGCACCCAAATAACGAGAAAAAATAAAAAAAAAGTTATCTGAAATATTTTGGTTTTCTGTTTTTGTCCTTATTTTGCACCCAAATAACTGGAGAAAATAAAAAGTTTTTTGAAATATTTTGGTTTTCTGTTTTTGTCCTTATTTTGCACCCAAATAACGGGAAAAAATAAAAAAAAAGTTATTTGAAATATTTTGGTTTTCTGTTTTTGTCATTAATTTGCACCCAAATAACGGGAAAAAATGAAAAAAAAGTTATCTGAAATATTTTGGTTTTCTGTTTTTGTCCTTATTTTGCACCCAAATAACGGAAAAAAATAAAAAAAAAGTTATTTGAAATAATTTGGTTTTCTGTTTTTGTCCTTATTTTGCACCCAAATAACGGGAAAAAATTAAAAAAAGTTATCTGAAATATTTTGGTTTTCTGTTTTTGTCCTTATTTTGCACCCAAATTACGGGAAAAAATAAAAAAAAAGTTATCTGAAATATTTTGGTTTTCTGTTTTTGTCCTTATTTTGCACCCAAATAACGGGAAAAAATAAAAAAAAAGTTATCTAAAATATTTTGGTTTTCTGTTTTTGTCCTTATTTTGCACCCAAATTACGAGAAAAAATAAAAAAAAAGTTATCTGAAATATTTTGGTTTTCTGTTTTTGTCCTTATTTTGCACCCAAATAACTGGAGAAAATAAAAAGTTTTGTGAAATATTTTGGTTTTCTGTTTTTGTCCTTATTTTGCACCCAAATAACGGGAAAAAATAAAAAAAAAGTTATTTGAAATATTTTGGTTTTCTGTTTTTGTCCTTATTTTGCACCCAAATAACGGGAAAAAATAAAAAAAAAGTTATCTAAAATATTTTGGTTTTCTGTTTTTGTCCTTATTTTGCACCCAAATAACGGGAAAAAAGAAAAAAAAAGTTATTTGAAATATTTTGGTTTTCTGTTTTTACCTTATTTTGCACTCAAATAACGGGAAAAAATAAAAAAAAAGTTATTTGAAATATTTTGGTTTTCTGTCCTTATTTTGCACCCAAATTACGGGAAAAAATAAAAAAAAAGTTATCTGAAATGTTTTGGTTTTCTGTTTTTGTCCTTCTTTTGCACCCAAATAACGGGAAAAAATAAAAAAAAAGTTATCTGAAATGTTTTGGTTTTCTGTTTTTGTCCTTCTTTTGCACCCAAATAACGGGAAAAAATAAAAAAAAAGTTATTTGAAATATTTTGGTTTTCTGTTTTTGTCATTAATTTGCACCCAAATAACGGGAAAAAATGAAAAAAAAGTTATCTGAAATATTTTGGTTTTCTGTTTTTGTCCTTATTTTGCACCCAAATAACGGAAAAAAATAAAAAAAAAGTTATTTGAAATAATTTGGTTTTCTGTTTTTGTCCTTATTTTGCACCCAAATAACGGGAAAAAATTAAAAAAAAGTTATCTGAAATATTTTGGTTTTCTGTCCTTATTTTGCACCCAAATTACGGGAAAAAATAAAAAAAAAGTTATCTGAAATATTTTGGTTTTCTGTTTTTGTCCTTATTTTGCACCCAAATAACGGGAAAAAATAAAAAAAAAGTTATTTGAAATATTTTGGTTTTCTGTTTTTGTTCTTTTTTTGCACCCAAATAACGGGAAAAAAGAAAAAAAAAGTTATTTGAAATATTTTGGTTTTCTGTTTTTGTCCTTATTGCATCCAAATAACGGGAAAAAATAAAAAAAAAGTTATTTGAAATATTTTAGTTTTCTGTTTTTGTCCTTATTTTCCACCCAAATAACGGGAAAAAATAAAAAAAAAGTTATTTGAAATATTTTGGTTTTAGGTTTTTGTCCTTATTTTGCCCCCAAATAACGGGAAAAAATAAAAAAAAAGTTATTTGAAATAATTTGGTTTTCTGTTTTTGTCCTTCTTTTGCACCCAAATAACGGGAACAAATAAAAAAAAAGTTATTTGAAATATTTTGGTTTTCTGTTTTTGTCATTAATTTGCACCCAAATAACGGGAAAAAATGAAAAAAAAGTTATCTGAAATATTTTGGTTTTCTCTTTTTGTCCTTATTTTGCACCCAAATAACGGAAAAAAATAAAAAAAAAGTTATTTGAAATAATTTGGTTTTCTGTTTTTGTCCTTATTTTGCACCCAAATAACGGGAAAAAATTAAAAAAAAGTTATCTGAAATATTTTGGTTTTCTGTTTTTGTCCTTATTTTGCACCCAAATTACGGGAAAAAATAAAAAAAAGGTTATCTGAAATATTTTGGTTTTCTGTTTTTGTCCTTATTTTGCACCCAAATAACGGGAAAAAGTAAAAAAAAAGTTATTTGAAATATTTTTATTTTCTGTTTTTGTCCTAATTTTGCACCCAAATAACGGGAAAAAATAAAAAAAAAGTTATCTGAATTATTTTGGTTTTTTGTTTTTGTCCTTATTTTGCACCCAAATAACTGGAGAAAATAAAAACTTATTTGAAATATTTTGGTTTTCTGTTTTTGTCCTTATTTTGCACCCAAATAACGGGAAAAAATAAAAAAAAAGTTATTTGAAATATTTTGGTTTTCTGTTTTTGTCCTTATTTTGCACCCAAATAACGGGAAAAAATAAAAAAAAAATTATCTAAAATATTTTTGTTTTCTGTTTTTGTCCTTATTTTGCACCCAAATAACGGGAAAAAATAAAAAAAAAGTTACTTGAAATATTTTGGTTTTCTGGTTTTGTCCTTATTTTGCACCTAAATAACGGGAAAAAATAAAAAAAAATGTTATTTGAATTATTTTGGTTTTATGTTTTTGTCCTTATTTTGCACCCAAATAACGGGAAAAAATAAAAAAAAAGTTATCTGAAATATTTTGGTTTTATGTTTTTGTCCTTATTTTGCAACTAAATAACGGGAAAAAATAAAAAAAAAGTTATTTGAACTATTTTGGTTTTCTGTTTTTGTCCTTATTTTGCACCCAAATAACGGGAAAAAAGAAAAAAAAAGTTATTTGAAATATTTTGGTTTTCTGTTTTTGTCCTTATTTTGCACCCAAATAACGGGAAAAAATAAAAAAAAAGTTATCTGAAATATTTTGGTTTTCTGTTTTTGTCCTTAATTTGCACCCAAATAACGGGAAAATATAAAAAAAAAGTTATTTGAAATATTTTGGTTTTCTGTTTTTGTCCTTATTTTGCACCCAAATAACGGGAAAAAAAGGAAAAAAAATTTTTCTGAAATATTTTGGTTTTCTGTTTTTGTCCTTATTTTGCACCCAAATAACGGGAAAAAAGAAAAAAAAAAGTGATTTGAAATATTTTGGATTTCTGTTTTTGTCATTATTTTGCACCCAAATAACAGGAAAAAGTAAAAAAAAAGTTATTTGAAATATTTTGGTTTTCTGTTTTTATCCTAATTTTGCACCCAAATAACGGGAAAAAATAAAAAAAAAGTTATCTGAAATATTTTGGTTTTCTGTTTTTGTCCGTATTTTGCACCCAAATTACTGGATAAAATAAAACGTTATTTGAAATATTTTGGTTTTCTGTTTTTGTCCTAATTTTGCACCCAAATAACGTGAAAAAATAAAAAAAAAATATTTGAAATATTTTGGTTTTCTGTTTTTGTCCTTATTTTGCACCCAAATAACGGGAAAAAATAAAAAAAAAGTTATCTAAAATATTTTGGTTTTCTGTTTTTGTCCTTATTTTGCACCCAAATAACGGGAAAAAAGAAAAAAAAAGTGATTTGAAATATTTTGGATTTCTGTTTTTGTCATTATTTTGCACCCAAATAACGGGAAAAAAGAAAAAAAAAAGCGATTTGAAATATTTTGGTTTTCTGTTTTTGTCCTAATTTTGCACCCAAATAACGGGAAAAAATAAAAAAAAAGTTATCTGAAATATTTTGGTTTTCCGTTTTTGTCCTTATTTTGCACCCAAATAACTGGAGAAAATAAAAATTTATTTGAAAAATTTTGGTTTTCTGTTTTTGTCCTTATTTTGCACCCAAATAACGGGAAAAAATAAAAAAAAAGTTATTTGAAATATTTTGGTTTTCTGTTTTTGTCCTTATTTTGCACATAAATTACGAGAAAAAATTAAAAAAGAGTTATTTGAAATATTTTGGTTTTCTGTTTTTGTCCTTATTTTGCACCCAAATAACGGGAAAAAGTAAAAAAAAAGTTATTTGAAATATTTTTATTTTCTGTTTTTGTCCTAATTTTGCACCCAAATAACGGGAAAAAATAAAAAAAAAGTTATCTGAAATATTTTGGTTTTTTGTTTTTGTCCTTATTTTGCACCCAAATAACTGGAGAAAATAAAAAGTTGTTTGAAATATTTTGGTTTTCTGTTTTTGTCCTTATTTTGCACCCAAATAACGGGAAAAAATAAAAAAAAAGTTATTTGAAATATTTTGGTTTTCTGTTTTTGTCCTTATTTTGCACCCAAATAACGGGAAAAAATAAAAAAAAAATTATCTAAAATATTTTTGTTTTCTGTTTTTGTCCTTATTTTGCACCCAAATAACGGGAAAAAATAAAAAAAAAGTTATTTGAAATATTTTGGTTTTCTGGTTTTGTCCTTATTTTGCACCCAAATAACGGGAAAAAATAAAAAAAAATGTTATTTGAATTATTTTGGTTTTATGTTTTTGTCCTTATTTTGCACCCAAATAACGGGAAAAAATAAAAAAAAAGTTATCTGAAATATTTTGGTTTTCTGTTTTTGTCCTTATTTTGCACCCAAATAACGGGAAAAAAGAAAAAAAAAGTTATTTGAAATATTTTGGTTTTCTGTTTTTGTCCTTATTTTGCACCCAAATAACGGGGAAAAAAAAAAAAGTTATTTGAAATATTTTGGTTTTCTGTTTTGTCCTAATTTTGCACCCAAATAACGGGAAAAAATAAAAAAAAAAGTTATTTGCAATATTTTGGTTTTCTGTTTTTGTCCTTATTTTGCAACCAAATAACGGTATAAAATAAAAAAAAAGTTATTTGAAATATTTTGGTTTTCTGTTTTTGTCCTCATTTTGCACCCAAATAACGGGAAAAAATAAAAAAAAAGTTATTTGATATATTTTGGTTTTCTCTTTTTGTCCTTATTTTGCACCCATATAACGGGAAAAAATAAAAAAAAAGTTATTTGAAATATTTTGGATTTCTGTTTTTGTCATTATTTTGCACCCAAATAACGGGAAAAAGTAAAAAAAAAGTTATTTGAAATATTTTTGTTTTCTGTTTTTGTCCTAATTTTGCACCCAAATAACGGGAAAAAATAAAAAAAAAGTTATCTGAAATATTTTGGTTTTCTGTTTTTGTCCTTTTTGCACCCAAATAACTGGAGAAAATAAAAAGTTTTTTAAATATTTTGGTTTTCTGTATTTGTCCTTATTTTGCACCCAAATAACGGGAAAAAATAAAAAAAAAGTTATTTGAAATATTTTGGTTTTCTGTTTTTGTCCTTATTTTGCACCCAAATAACGGGAAAAAATAAAAAAAAAGTGTGTCTAAAATATTTTGGTTTTCTGTTTTTGTCCTTATTTTGCACCCAAATAACGGGAAAAAAGAAAAAAAAAGTTATTTGAAATATTTTGGTTTTCTGTTTTTACCTTATTTTGCACGCAAATAACGGGAAAAAATAAAAAAAAGTTATTTGAAATATTTTGGTTTTCTGTTTTTGTCCTTATTTTGCACCCAAATAACGGGAAAAAAAGAAAAAAAAAGTTATTTGAAATATTTTGGTTTTCTGTTTTTGTCCTTATTTTGCACCCAAATAACGGGAAAAAATAAAAAAAAAGTTATCTGAAATGTTTTGGTTTTCTGTTTTTGTCCTTCTTTTGCACCCAAATAACGGGAAAAAATAAAAAAAAAAGTTATTTGAAATATTTTGGTTTTCTGTTTTTGTCATTAATTTGCACCCAAATAACGGGAAAAAATGAAAAAAAAGTTATCTGAAATATTTTGGTTTTCTGTTTTTGTCCTTATTTTGCACCCAAATAACGGAAAAAAATAAAAAAAAAGTTATTTGAAATAATTTGGTTTTCTGTTTTTGTCCTTATTTTGCACCCAAATAACGGGAAAAAATTAAAAAAAGTTATCTGAAATATTTTGGTTTTCTGTTTTTGTCCTTATTTTGCACCCAAATTACGGGAAAAAATAAAAAAAAAGTTATCTGAAATATTTTGGTTTTCTGTTTTTGTCCTTATTTTGCACCCAAATAACGGGAAAAAATAAAAAAAAAGTTATCTAAAAATTTTGGTTTTCTGTTTTTGTCCTTATTTTGCACCCAAATTACGAGAAAAAATAAAAAAAAAGTTATCTGAAATATTTTGGTTTTCTGTTTTTGTCCTTATTTTGCACCCAAATAACTGGAGAAAATAAAAAGTTTTTTGAAATATTTTGGTTTTCTGTTTTTGTCCTTATTTTGCACCCAAATAACGGGAAAAAATAAAAAAAAAGTTATTTGAAATATTTTGGTTTTCTGTTTTTGTCCTTATTTTGCACCCAAATAACGGGAAAAAATAAAAAAAAAGTTATCTAAAATATTTTGGTTTTCTGTTTTTGTCCTTATTTTGCACCCAAATAACGGGAAAAAAGAAAAAAAAAGTTATTTGAAATATTTTGGTTTTCTGTTTTTACCTTATTTTGCACGCAAATAACGGGAAAAAATAAAAAAAAAGTTATTTGAAATATTTTGGTTTTCTGTCCTTATTTTGCACCCAAATTACGGGAAAAAATAAAAAAAAAGTTATCTGAAATGTTTTGGTTTTCTGTTTTTGTCCTTCTTTTGCACCCAAATAACGGGAAAAAATAAAAAAAAAGTTATCTGAAATGTTTTGGTTTTCTCTTTTTGTCCTTCTTTTGCACCCAAATAACGGGAAAAAATAAAAAAAAAGTTATTTGAAATATTTTGGTTTTCTGTTTTTGTCATTAATTTGCACCCAAATAACGGGAAAAAATGAAAAAAAAGTTATCTGAAATATTTTGGTTTTCTGTTTTTGTCCTTATTTTGCACCCAAATAACGGAAAAAAATAAAAAAAAAGGTATTTGAAATAATTTGGTTTTCTGTTTTTGTCCTTATTTTGCACCCAAATAACGGGAAAAAATTAAAAAAAAGTTATCTGAAATATTTTGGTTTTCTGTCCTTATTTTGCACCCAAATTACGGGAAAAAATAAAAAAAAAGTTATCTGAAATATTTTGGTTTTCTGTTTTTGTCCTTATTTTGCACCCAAATAACGGGAAAAAATAAAAAAAAAGTTATTTGAAATATTTTGGTTTTCTGTGTTTGTTCTTTTTTTGCACCCAAATAACGGGAAAAAAGAAAAAAAAAGTTATTTGAAATATTTTGGTTTTCTGTTTTTGTCCTTATTTTGCACCCAAATAACGGGAAAAAATAAAAAAAAATTTATTTGAAATATTTTAGTTTTCTGTTTTTGTCCTTATTTTCCACCCAAATAACGGGAAAAAATAAAAAAAAAGTTATTTGAAATATTTTGGTTTTAGGTTTTTGTCCTTATTTTGCCCCCAAATAACGGGAAAAAATAAAAAAAAAGTTATTTGAAATAATTTGGTTTTCTGTTTTTGTCCTTCTTTTGCACCCAAATAACGGGAACAAATAAAAAAAAAGTTATTTGAAATATTTTGGTTTTCTGTTTTTGTCATTAATTTTGCACCCAAATAACGGGAAAAAATGAAAAAAAAGTTATCTGAAATATTTTGGTTTTCTCTTTTTGTCCTTATTTTGCACCCAAATAACGGAAAAAAATAAAAAAAAAGTTATTTGAAATAATTTGGTTTTCTGTTTTTGTCCTTATTTTGCACCCAAATAACGGGAAAAAATTAAAAAAAAGTTATCTGAAATATTTTGGTTTTCTGTTTTTGTCCTTATTTTGCACCCAAATTACGGGAAAAAATAAAAAAAAGGTTATCTGAAATATTTTGGTTTTCTGTTTTTGTCCTTATTTTGCACCAAATATCGGGAAAAAATAAAAAAAAAGTTATTTGAAATATTTTGGTTTTCTGTTTTTGTTCTTTTTTTGCACCCAAATAAGGGAAAAAAGAAAAAAAAAGTTATTTGAAATATTTTGGTTTTCTGTTTTTGTCCTTATTTTGCACCCAAATAACGGGAAAAAATAAAAAAAAAGTTATTTGAAATATTTTAGTTTTCTTTTTTTGTCCTTATTTCCACCCAAATAACGGGAAAAAATAAAAAAAAAGTTATTTGAAATATTTTGGTTTTAGGTTTTTGTCCTTATTTTGCCCCCAAATAACGGGAAAAAATTAAAAAAAAGTTATCTGAAATATTTTGGTTTTCTTTTTTTGTCATTATTTTGCCCCCAAATAACGGGAAAAAATGAAAAAAAAGTTATCTGAAATATTTTGGTTTTCTGTTTTTGTCCTTATTTTGCACAAAAATAACGGAAAAAAATAAAAAAAAAGTTATTTGAAATAATTTGGTTTTCTGTTTTTGTCCTTATTTTGCACCCAAATAACGGGAAAAAATTAAAAAAAAGTTATCCGAAATATTTTGGTTTTCTGTTTTTGTCCTTATTTTGCACCCAAATTACGGGAAAAAATAAAAAAAAAGTTATTTGAAATATTTTGGTTTTCTGTTTTTGTCCTTATTTTGCACCCAAATAACGGGAAAAAATAAAAAAAAAGTTATTTGAAATATTTTGGTTTTCTGTTTTTGTCCTTATTTTGCACCCAAATAACGGGAAAAGAGAAAAAAAAAGTTATCTAAAATATTTTGGTTTTCTGTTTTTGTCCTTATTTTGCACCCAAATAACGGGAAAAAATAAAAACAAAGTTATTTGAAATATTTTGGTTTTCTGTTTTTGTCATTAATTTGCACCCAAATAACGGGAAAAAATGAAAAAAAAGTTATCTGAAATATTTTGGTTTTCTGTTTTTGTCCTTATTTTGCACCCAAATAACGGAAAAAAATAAAAAAAAAGTTATTTGAAATAATTTGGTTTTCTGTTTTTGTCCTTATTTTGCACCCAAATAACGGGAAAGAATTAAAAAAAAGTTATCTGAAATATTTTGGTTTTCTGTTTTTGTCCTTATTTTGCACCCAAATTACGGGAAAAAATAAAAAAAAAGTTATCTGAAATATTTTGGTTTTCTGTTTTTGTCCTTATTTTGCACCCAAATAACGGAAAAAAATAAAAAAAAAGTTATTTGAAATAATTTGGTTTTCTGTTTTTGTCCTTATTTTGCACCCAAATAACGGGAAAAAATTAAAAAAAAGTTATCTGAAATATTTTGGTTTTCTGTTTTTGTCCTTATTTTGCACCCAAATTACGGGAAAAAATAAAAAAAAAGTTATCTGAAATATTTTGGTTTTCTGTTTTTGTCCTTATTTTGCACCCAAATAACGGGAAAAAATAAAAAAAAAGTTATTTGAAATATTTTGGTTTTCTGTTTTTGTTCTTTTTTTGCACCCAAATAACGGGAAAAAAGAAAAAAAAAGTTATTTGAAATATTTTGGTTTTCTGTTTTTGTCCTTATTTTGCACCCAAATAACGGGAAAAAATAAAAAAAAAGTTATTTGAAATATTTTAGTTTTCTGTTTTTGTCCTTATTTTCCACCCAAATAACGGGAAAAAATAAAAAAAAAGTTATTTGAAATATTTTGGTTTTAGGTTTTTGTCCTTATTTTGCCCCCAAATAACGGGAAAAAATTAAAAAAAAGTTATCTGAAATATTTTGGTTTTCTGTTTTTGTCATTAATTTGCACCCAAATAACGGGAAAAAATGAAAAAAAAGTTATCTGAAATATTTTGGTTTTCTGTTTTTGTCCTTATTTTGCACCCAAATAACGGAAAAAAATAAAAAAAAAGTTATTTGAAATAATTTGGTTTTCTGTTTTTGTCCTTATTTTGCACCCAAATAACGGGAAAAAATTAAAAAAAAGTTATCTGAAATATTTTGGTTTTCTGTTTTTGTCCTTATTTTGCACCCAAATTACGGGAAAAAATAAAAAAAAAGTTATTTGAAATATTTTGGTTTTCTGTTTTTGTCCTTATTTTGCACCCAAATAACGGGAAAAAATAAAAAAAAAGTTATTTGAAATATTTTGGTTTTCTGTTTTTGTCCTTATTTTGCACCCAAATAACGGGAAAAAATAAAAAAAAAGTTATCTAAAATATTTTGGTTTTCTGTTTTTGTCCTTATTTTGCACCCAAATAACGGGAAAAAATAAAAAAAAAGTTATTTGAAATATTTTGGTTTTCTGTTTTTGTCATTAATTTGCACCCAAATAACGGGAAAAAATGAAAAAAAAGTTATCTGAAATATTTTGGTTTTCTGTTTTTGTCCTTATTTTGCACCCAAATAACGGAAAAAAATAAAAAAAAAGTTATTTGAAATAATTTGGTTTTCTGTTTTTGTCCTTATTTTGCACCCAAATAACGGGAAAAAATAAAAAAAAAGTTATTTGAAATATTTTGGTTTTCTGTTTTTGTTCTTTTTTTGCACCCAAATAACGGGAAAAAATGAAAAAAAAGTTATCTGAAATATTTTGGTTTTCTGTTTTTGTCCTTATTTTGCACCCAAATAACGGAAAAAAATAAAAAAAAAGTTATTTGAAATATTTTGGTTTTCTGTTTTTGTCCTTATTTTGCACCCAAATAAGGGGAAAAAATAAAAAAAAAGTTATTTGAAATATTTTGGTTTTCTGTTTTTGTTCTTTTTTTGCACCCAAATAACGGGAAAAAAGAAAAAAAAAGTTATTTGAAATATTTTAGTTTTCTGTTTTTGTCCTTATTTTGCACCAAAATAACGGGAAAAAATAAAAAAAAAGTTATTTGAAATATTTTAGTTTTCTGTTTTTGTCCTTATTTTCCACCCAAATAACGGGAAAAAATAAAAAAAAAGTTATTTGAAATATTTTGGTTTTAGGTTTTTGTCCTTATTTTGCCCCCAAATAACGGGAAAAAATAAAAAAAAAGTTATTTGAAATAATTTGGTTTTCTGTTTTTGTCCTTCTTTTGCACCCAAATAACGGGAAAAAATAAAAAAAAAGTTATTTGAAATATTTTGGTTTTCTGTTTTTGTCATTAATTTGCACCCAAATAACGGGAAAAAATGAAAAAAAAGTTATCTGAAATATTTTGGTTTTCTGTTTTTGTCCTTATTTTGCACCCAAATTACGGGAAAAAATAAAAAAAAAGTTATCTGAAATATTTTGGTTTTCTGTTTTTGTCCTTATTTTGCACCCAAATAAGGGGAAAAAATAAAAAAAAAGTTATTTGAAATATTTTGGTTTTCTGTTTTTGTTCTTTTTTTGCACCCAAATAACGGGAAAAAAGAAAAAAAAAGTTATTTGAAATATTTTGGTTTTCTGTTTTTGTCCTTATTTTGCACCCAAATAACGGGAAAAAATAAAAAAAAAGTTATTTGAAATATTTTAGTTTTCTGTTTTTGTCCTTATTTTCCACCCAAATAACGGGAAAAAATAAAAAAAAAGTTATTTGAAATATTTTGGTTTTAGGTTTTTGTCCTTATTTTGCCCCCAAATAACGGAAAAAAATTAAAAAAAAGTAATCTGAAATATTTTGGTTTTCTGTTTTTGTCATTAATTTGCACCCAAATAACGGGAAAAAATGAAAAAAAAGTTATCTGAAATATTTTGGTTTTCTGTTTTTGTCCTTATTTTGCACCCAAATAACGGAAAAAAATAAAAAAAAAGTTATTTGAAATAATTTGGTTTTCTGTTTTTGTCCTTATTTTGCACCCAAATAACGGGAAAAAATTAAAAAAAAGTTATCTGAAATATTTTGGTTTTCTGTTTTTGTCCTTATTTTGCACCCAAATTACGGGAAAAAATAAAAAAAAAGTTATTTGAAATATTTTGGTTTTCTGTTTTTGTCCTTATTTTGCACCCAAATAACGGGAAAAAATAAAAAAAAAGTTATTTGAAATATTTTGGTTTTCTGTTTTTGTCCTTATTTTGCACCCAAATAACGGGAAAAAATAAAAAAAAAGTTATCTAAAATATTTTGGTTTTCTGTTTTTGTCCTTATTTTGGCACCCAAATAACGGGAAAAAAGAAAAAAAAAGTTATTTGAAATATTTTGGATTTCTGTTTTTGTCATTATTTTGCACCCAAATAACGGGAAAAAGTAAATAAAAAGTTTTTTGAAATATTTTGGTTTTCTGTTTTTGTCCTTATTTTGCACCCAAATAACGGGAAAAAATAAAAAAAAGTTATTTGAAATATTTTGGTTTTCTGTTTTTGTCCTTATTTTGCACCCAAATAACGGGAAAAAATAAAAAAAAAGTTATTTAAAATATTTTGGTTTTCTGTTTTTGTCCTTATTTTGCACCCAAATAACGGGAAAAAAGAAAAAAAAAGTTATTTGAAATATTTTGGTTTTCTGTTTTTACCTTATTTTGCACGCAAATAACGGGAAAAAATAAAAAAAAAGTTATTTAAAATATTTTGGTTTTCTGTTTTTGTCCTTATTTTGCACCCAAATAACGGGAAAAAAGAAAAAAAAAGTTATTTGAAATATTTTGGTTTTCTGTTTTTGTCCTTATTTTGCACCCAAATAACGGGAAAGAATAAAAAAAAAGTTATCTGAAATGTTTTGGTTTTCTGTTTTTGTCCTTCTTTTGCACCCAAATAACGGGAAAAAATAAAAAAAAAGTTATTTGAAATATTTTGGTTTTCTGTTTTTGTCATTAATTTGCACCCAAATAACGGGAAAAAATGAAAAAAAAGTTATCTGAAATATTTTGGTTTTCTGTTTTTGTCCTTATTTTGCACCCAAATAACGGGAAAAAATTAAAAAAAAGTTATCTGAAATATTTTGGTTTTCTGTTTTTGTCCTTATTTTGCACCCAAATTACGGGAAAAAATAAAAAAAAAGTTATTTGAAATATTTTGGTTTTCTGTTTTTGTCCTTATTTTGCACCCAAATAACGGAAAAAAATAAAAAAAAAGTTATTTGAAATAATTTGGTTTTCTGTTTTTGTCCTTATTTTGCACCCAAATAACGGGAAAAAATTAAAAAAAAGTTATCTGAAATATTTTGGTTTTCTGTTTTTGTCCTTATTTTGCACCCAAATTACCGGAAAAAATAAAAAAAAAGTTATCTGAAATATTTTGGTTTTCTGTTTTTGTCCTTATTTTGCACCCAAATAACGGGAAAAAATAAAAAAAAAGTTATTTGAAATATTTTGGTTTTCTGTTTTTGTTCTTTTTTTGCACCCAAATAACGGGAAAAAAGAAAAAAAAAGTTATTTGAAATATTTTGGTTTTCTGTTTTTGTCCTTATTTTGCACCCAAATAACGGGAAAAAATAAAAAAAAAGTTATTTGAAATATTTTAGTTTTCTGTTTTTGTCCTTATTTTCCACCCAAATAACGGGAAAAAATAAAAAAAAAGTTATTTGAAATATTTTGGTTTTAGGTTTTTGTCCTTATTTTGCCCCCAAATAACGGGAAAAAATAAAAAAAAAGTTATCTGAAATATTTTGGTTTTCTGTTTTTGTTCTTAATTTGCACCCAAATAACGAGAAAAAATAAAAAAAAAGTTATCTGAAATATTTTGGTTTTCTGTTTTTGTCCTTATTTTGCACCCAAATAACGGAAAAAATAAAAAAAAAGTTATTCGAAATAATTTGGTTTTCTGTTATTTATTTTATTTGAATTTGGTTTTCTGTTTTTGTCCTTATTTTGCACCCAAATAATGGGAAAAAATTAAAAAAAAGTTATCTGAAATATTTTGGTTTTCTGTTTTTGTCCTTATTTTGCACACAAATTACGGGAAAAAATAAAAAAAAAGTTATTTTAAATATTTTGGTTTTCTGTTTTTGTCCTAATTTTGCACCCAAATAACGGGAAAAAATAAAAAAAAAGTTATTTGAAATATTTTGGTTTTCTGTTTTTGTTCTTTTTTTGCACCCAAATAACGGGAAAAAAGAAAAAAAAAGTTATTTGAAATATTTTGGTTTTCTGTTTTTATCCTTATTTTGCACCCAAATAACGGGAAAAAATAAAAAAAAAGTTATTTGAAATATTTTGGTTTTCTGTTTTTGTTCTTTTTTTGCACCCAAATAACGGGAAAAAAGAAAAAAAAAGTTATTTGAAATATTTTGGTTTTCTGTTTTTGTCCTTATTTTGCGGGAAAAAATAAAAAAAGTTATCTGAAATATAACGGGAAAAAATAAAAAAAAAGTTATCTGAAATATTTTGGTTTTCTGTTTTTGTCCTTATTTTGCACCCAAATAAGGGGAAAAAATAAAAAAAAGTTATTTGAAATATTTTAGTTTTCTGTTTTTGTCCTTATTTTCCACCCAAATAACGGGAAAAAATAAAAAAAAAGTTATTTGAAATATTTTGTTTTTCTGTTTTTGTCCTTATTTTGCACCCAAATAACGGGAAAAAAGAAAAAAAAAGTTATTTGAAATATTTTGGTTTTCTGTTTTTGTCCTTATTTTGCACCCAAATAACAGGAAAAAAAAAAAAGTTATCTGAAATATTTTGGTTTTTTGTTTTTGTCCTTATTTTGCAACCAAATAACGGGAAAAAATAAAAACAAAGTTATTTGAAATAATTTGGTTTTCTGTTTTTGTCCTTATTTTGCACCCAAATAACGGACAAAAATAAAAAAAAAGTTATCTGAAATATTTTGGTTTTCTGTTTTTGTCCTTATTTTGCACCCAAATAACAAGAAAAAATAAAAAAAAAGTTATCTGAAATATTTTGGTTTTCTGTTTTTGTCCTTATTTTGCACCCAAATAACGGGAAAAAATAAAAAAAAGTTATTTGAAATATTTTGGTTTTCTGTTTTTGTCCTTATTTTGCACCCAAATAACGGGAAAAAATAAAAAAAAAGTTATTTGAAATAGTTTGGTTTTCTGTTTTTGTCCTTATTTTGCACCCAAATAACGGGAAAAAATAAAAAAAAGTTATTTGAAATAATATGGTTTTCTGTTTTTGTCCTTATTTTGCACCCAAATAACGGGAAAAAATAAAAAAAAAGTTATTTGAAATATTTTGGTTTTCTGTTTTTGTCCTTATTTTGCACCCAAATAACGGGAAAAAATAAAAAAAAAGTTATCTGAAATATTTTGGTTTTCTGTTTTTGTCCTTATTTTCACCTAAATAACGGGAAAAAAGAAAAAAAAAGTTATCTGAAATATTTTGGTTTTCTGTTTTTGTCCTTATTTTGCACCCAAATAACGGGAAAAAATAAAAAAAAAGTTATCTGAAATATTTTGGTTTTAGGTTTTTGTCCTTATTTTGCCCCCAAATAACGGGAAAAAATAAAAAAAAAGTTATTTGAAATAATTTGGTTTTCTGTTTTTGTCCTTCTTTTGCACCCAAATAACGGGAAAAAATAAAAAAAAAGTTATTTGAAATATTTTGGTTTTCTGTTTTTGTCATTAATTTGCACCCAAATAACGGGAAAAAATGAAAAAAAAGTTATCTGAAATATTTTGGTTTTCTGTTTTTGTCCTTATTTTGCACCCAAATAACGGAAAAAAATAAAAAAAAAGTTATTTGAAATAATTTGGTTTTCTGTTTTTGTCCTTATTTTACCCAAATAACGGGAAAAAATTAAAAAAAAGTTATCTGAAATATTTTGGTTTTCTGTTTTTGTCCTTATTTTGCACCCAAATAACAAGAAAAAATAAAAAAAAAGTTATCTGAAATATTTTGGTTTTCTGTTTTTGTCCTTATTTTGCACCAAAATAACGGGAAAAAATAAAAAAAAGTTATTTAAATATTTTGGTTTTCTGTTTTTGTCCTTATTTTGCACCCAAATAACGGTAAAAAATAAAAAAAAGTTATCTGAAATATTTTGGTTTTCTGTTTTTGTCCTTATTTTGCACCCAAATAAGGGGAAAAAATAAAAAAAAAGTTATTTGAAATATTTTGGTTTTCTGTTTTTGTTCTTTTTTTGCACCCAAATAACGGGAAAAAAGAAAAAAAAAGTTATTTGAAATATTTTGGTTTTCTGTTTTTGTCCTTATTTTGCACCCAAATAACGGGAAAAAATAAAAAAAAAGTTATTTGAAATATTTTAGTTTTCTGTTTTTGTCCTTATTTTCCACCCAAATAACGGGAAAAAATAAAAAAAAAGTTATTTGAAATATTTTGGTTTTAGGTTTTTGTCCTTATTTTGCCCCCAAATAACGGAAAAAAATTAAAAAAAAGTAATCTGAAATATTTTGGTTTTCTGTTTTTGTCATTAATTTGCACCCAAATAACGGGAAAAAATGAAAAAAAAGTTATCTGAAATATTTTGGTTTTCTGTTTTTGTCCTTATTTTGCACCCAAATAACGGAAAAAAATAAAAAAAAAGTTATTTGAAATAATTTGGTTTTCTGTTTTTGTCCTTATTTTGCACCCAAATAACGGGAAAAAATTAAAAAAAAGTTATCTGAAATATTTTGGTTTTCTGTTTTTGTCCTTATTTTGCACCCAAATTACGGGAAAAAATAAAAAAAAAGTTATTTGAAATATTTTGGTTTTCTGTTTTTGTCCTTCTTTTGCACCCAAATAACGGGAAAAAATAAAAAAAAAGTTATTTGAAATATTTTGGTTTTCTGTTTTTGTCATTAATTTGCACCCAAATAACGGGAAAAAATGAAAAAAAGTTATCTGAAATATTTTGGTTTTCTGTTTTTGTCCTTATTTTGCACCCAAATAACGGAAAAAAATAAAAAAAAAGTTATTTGAAATAATTTGGTTTTCTGTTTTTGTCCTTATTTTACCCAAATAACGGGAAAAAATTAAAAAAAAGTTATCTGAAATATTTTGGTTTTCTGTTTTTGTCCTTATTTTGCACCCAAATTACGGGAAAAAATAAAAAAAAAGTTATCTGAAATATTTTGGTTTTCTGTTTTTGTCCTTATTTTGCACCCAAATAAGGGGAAAAAAGAAAAAAAAAGTTATTTGAAATATTTTGGTTTTCTGTTTTTGTCCTTATTTTGCACCCAAATAACGGGAAAAAATAAAAAAAAAGTTATTTGAAATATTTTAGTTTTCTGTTTTTGTCCTTATTTTCCACCCAAATAACGGGAAAAAATAAAAAAAAAGTTATTTGAAATATTTTGGTTTTAGGTTTTTGTCCTTATTTTGCCCCCAAATAACGGAAAAAAATTAAAAAAAAGTAATCTGAAATATTTTGGTTTTCTGTTTTTGTCATTAATTTGCACCCAAATAACGGGAAAAAATGAAAAAAAAGTTATCTGAAATATTTTGGTTTTCTGTTTTTGTCCTTATTTTGCACCCAAATAACGGAAAAAAATAAAAAAAAAGTTATTTGAAATAATTTGGTTTTCTGTTTTTGTCCTTATTTTGCACCCAAATAACGGGAAAAAATTAAAAAAAAGTTATCTGAAATATTTTGGTTTTCTGTTTTTGTCCTTATTTTGCACCCAAATTACGGGAAAAAATAAAAAAAAAGTTATTTGAAATATTTTGGTTTTCTGTTTTTGTCCTTATTTTGCACCCAAATAACGGGAAAAATTAAAAAAAAAGTTATTTGAAATATTTTGGTTTTCTGTTTTTGTCCTTATTTTGCACCCAAATAACGGGAAAAAATAAAAAAAAAGTTATCTAAAATATTTTGGTTTTCTGTTTTTGTCCTTATTTTGGCACCCAAATAACGGGAAAAAAGAAAAAAAAAGTTATTTGAAATATTTTGGATTTCTGTTTTTGTCATTATTTTGCACCCAAATAACGGGAAAAAGTAAATAAAAAGTTTTTTGAAATATTTTGGTTTTCTGTTTTTGTCCTTATTTTGCACCCAAATAACGGGAAAAAATAAAAAAAAGTTATTTGAAATATTTTGGTTTTCTGTTTTTGTCCTTATTTTGCACCCAAATAACGGGAAAAAATAAAAAAAAAGTTATTTAAAATATTTTGGTTTTCTGTTTTTGTCCTTATTTTGCACCCAAATAACGGGAAAAAAGAAAAAAAAAGTTATTTGAAATATTTTGGTTTTCTGTTTTTACCTTATTTTGCACGCAAATAACGGGAAAAAATAAAAAAAAAGTTATTTAAAATATTTTGGTTTTCTGTTTTTGTCCTTATTTTGCACCCAAATAACGGGAAAAAAGAAAAAAAAAGTTATTTGAAATATTTTGGTTTTCTGTTTTTGTCCTTATTTTGCACCCAAATAACGGGAAAGAATAAAAAAAAAGTTATCTGAAATGTTTTGGTTTTCTGTTTTTGTCCTTCTTTTGCACCCAAATAACGGGAAAAAATAAAAAAAAAGTTATTTGAAATATTTTGGTTTTCTGTTTTTGTCATTAATTTGCACCCAAATAACGGGAAAAAATGAAAAAAAAGTTATCTGAAATATTTTGGTTTTCTGTTTTTGTCCTTATTTTGCACCCAAATAACGGAAAAAAATAAAAAAAAAGTTATTTGAAATAATTTGGTTTTCTGTTTTTGTCCTTATTTTGCACCCAAATAACGGGAAAAAATTAAAAAAAAGTTATCTGAAATATTTTGGTTTTATGTTTTTGTCCTTATTTTGCACCCAAATAACGGGAAAAAATAAAAAAAAAGTTATTTGAAATATTTTGGTTTTCTGTTTTTGTTCTTTTTTTGCACCCAAATAACGGGAAAAAAGAAAAAAAAAGTTATTTGAAATATTTTGGTTTTCTGTTTTTGTCCTTATTTTGCACCCAAATAACGGGAAAAAATAAAAAAAAAGTTATTTGAAATATTTTAGTTTTCTGTTTTTGTCCTTATTTTCCACCCAAATAACGGGAAAAAATAAAAAAAAAGTTATTTGAAATATTTTGGTTTTAGGTTTTTGTCCTTATTTTGCCCCCAAATAACGGGAAAAAATAAAAAAAAAGTTATCTGAAATATTTTGGTTTTCTGTTTTTGTTCTTAATTTGCACCCAAATAACGAGAAAAAATAAAAAAAAAGTTATCTGAAATATTTTGGTTTTCTGTTTTTGTCCTTATTTTGCACCCAAATAACGGAAAAAATAAAAAAAAAGTTATTCGAAATAATTTGGTTTTCTGTTATTTATTTTATTTGAATTTGGTTTTCTGTTTTTGTCCTTATTTTGCACCCAAATAATGGGAAAAAATTAAAAAAAAGTTATCTGAAATATTTTGGTTTTCTGTTTTTGTCCTTATTTTGCACACAAATTACGGGAAAAAATAAAAAAAAAGTTATTTTAAATATTTTGGTTTTCTGTTTTTGTCCTAATTTTGCACCCAAATAACGGGAAAAAATAAAAAAAAAGTTATTTGAAATATTTTGGTTTTCTGTTTTTGTTCTTTTTTTGCACCCAAATAACGGGAAAAAAAGAAAAAAAAGTTATTTGAAATATTTTGGTTTTCTGTTTTTATCCTTATTTTGCACCCAAATAACGGGAAAAAATAAAAAAAAAGTTATTTGAAATATTTTGGTTTTCTGTTTTTGTTCTTTTTTTGCACCCAAATAACGGGAAAAAAGAAAAAAAAAGTTATTTGAAATATTTTGGTTTTCTGTTTTTGTCCTTATTTTGCGGGAAAAAATAAAAAAAGTTATCTGAAATATAACGGGAAAAAATAAAAAAAAAGTTATCTGAAATATTTTGGTTTTCTGTTTTTGTCCTTATTTTGCACCCAAATAAGGGGAAAAAATAAAAAAAAGTTATTTGAAATATTTTAGTTTTCTGTTTTTGTCCTTATTTTCCACCCAAATAACGGGAAAAAATAAAAAAAAAGTTATTTGAAATATTTTGTTTTTCTGTTTTTGTCCTTATTTTGCACCCAAATAACGGGAAAAAAGAAAAAAAAAGTTATTTGAAATATTTTGGTTTTCTGTTTTTGTCCTTATTTTGCACCCAAATAACAGGAAAAAAAAAAAAAGTTATCTGAAATATTTTGGTTTTTTGTTTTTGTCCTTATTTTGCAACCAAATAACGGGAAAAAATAAAAACAAAGTTATTTGAAATAATTTGGTTTTCTGTTTTTGTCCTT
>OZ010651.1:0-5000 GCA_963932195.1 Empis livida
CTTAAATAGCTTATAATTAGAGTATAACATTGAAGCTGTTATGGAGATTTATCTAATCTTTGAGTAGTATATAAAGCTATAAGCAAATAATTTTAATAATTAAAATAAGTAATTTATAAAAGATTTTCTTTATTTTTACAATGAAAATGTAAAGTTTTATTTAAACTATATAAATAGAAGTATAAATGGAATTTAACCATTAAAGGAAAAAGTTAGCAGCTTTTACTTGGTCGTCATACTTCCTTAATTGGAGGTTAAATCTCAATAATATCATTAACAATGATAGGCCTCTTTTTGGCTTCAATTAAAGAATAAGGATGAGTGTCATCTAAGGTTAGGTCGAAACTAATTGCAATTTATCGCTTCATATTCAAGGTAGATTGAGAGACAATACTTTTTGAATGCAAATCAAATGTTATAATTAACTACAACCCTTTTTTGAGCTTATTTAAAGTGATCAATTTAAAGCTCCTTGATTTCATTCATGGTATAGGCCTAATAAAAGAATTAAAATAAAAATTATACTTGTAAGAGTTCACATTATTATATTAGAAAAATTAATAATAATAATTATTGGAAGAATTAAAGCAATTTCAACATCAAAAATTAAGAAAATAATAGCAATTAAAAAGAATTGTAAGGAAAAAGGTAAACGGGAGGAAGATTTAGGGTCAAAACCACATTCAAATGGAGAACTTTTTTCTCGATCGATTAATGCTTTTTTGGATAAAATAGAAGCTAGGAGTATAACTACAATTGAAATGATTATAATAATTAAAGATATGGTTATTATTATTAAAATTATTTATATTATTATGATAAATAAACCTTATGATTGGAAGTCATATATACTATTATACTATATAAATTAATTAGCTACCTCATCAATAAATTGATACATATAAGAATAATCAAACAATATCTACAAAATGTCAGTATCATGCGGCAGCTTCAAAACCGAAATGATGAGTACTAGAAAAATGATTATTAATATGCCGAATAAGACAAATTAATAAAAATGTTGTTCCAATAAGAACATGTAAACCATGAAAGCCTGTTGCTATATAGAAAGTTGAGCCGTATACTGCATCAGCAATGGTGAATGATGCTTCTATGTACTCATAGCCTTGTAAAATTGAAAAATAAATTCCTAGTAGTACTGTAAAAAATAATCTTTGTGTGGCTTGTGAATGATTACCTTCCATTAAGCTATGATGAGCTCATGTAACGGTAACTCCTGAAGCTAATAAAATAGCAGTATTTAATAGAGGAATTTGGAAAGGGTTAAAAGGGATAATGCCTGCAGGTGGTCATATAGCTCCTAATTCAATGGCAGGGGAAAGGCTACTATGGAAAAAAGCTCAAAAAAATGAGATAAAAAAAAATACTTCAGAGATAATAAATAAAATTATTCCTCATCGTAATCCAATAGTTACTGGATAAGTGTGGAGTCCTTGAAAGGTTCCTTCTCGAGAGATGTCTCGTCATCATTGGTATATAGTTAAAGATGTAATTAATATACCTAAAGAAAATAGTGTTATATTATATTGATGGAATCATCTTACAAGACCTGATACTGTGGTTATGGCCCCGATAGCTCCAGTGAGGGGCCATGGGCTGTAATCTACTAAATGGTAGGGGTGGTTTGAATGTGTTGACATTGTAATTTATTAATTAACTTCTCTAGAATAAAGAGTTCTTAAGACAGCAAAAACGTAAGATTGAATAATTGCTACCGCAGATTCGAGAACTAAAAGTGCAATTTGACCAATTAATAATAAGCTAATAATACTATAAGATAAAGAAGGCCCTGTGTTTCCTAAAAGGGTTAATAATAAATGACCTGCAATTATATTAGCGGCTAATCGTACAGCTAAAGTTCCTGGTCGGATAATATTGCTAATAGTTTCAATACAAACCATGAAAGGTATTAAAACAGCAGGAGTTCCTTGGGGTACTAGATGTGCAAATATATGTTGTGTATGGTTAATTCACCCGTATAATATGAAAGATAATCATAAAGGAAGGGCTAAAGTTAATGTAAAAGTTATATGACTTGTTCTTGTAAAAATATAGGGGAATAATCCTATGAAATTATTAAATACAATTAAAGAAAATAAAGATACAAAAATAAATGTTCTTCCGTTATGACCAGTTGGACCTAATAAAGTTTTAAATTCTTTATGTAAGGTTAGTAAGATATTATTTCAGATAATTTGATATCGAGAAGGTATAAATCAATATGATGTTGGGATTATTAGTAAACCTAAAAAAGTACTAATTCAATTAATTGAAAGATTAAAAATGCTTGATGAAGGGTCAAATACAGAAAATAAATTTGTTATCATTTTCAGTTTAAAGAATTAAAAGATGTTTGATTTAATTGTGAAGTTTTAGGAGTAGGCGGTAGAAATGCATAATAGTTTATTATTGAAAACAATATAAATGTTAATGTAAAGATAATAAACAAACTTAATCAACCAATAGGGGCTATTTGAGGGATTAAAAAATATCAATAATTTGATAATTTTAGTTTGACATACTAAGGTTATTTATTTAACTAATTTTTTTTTTTTTTTTTCATTAGAAGTAAGTGCTAATTTACTATTGAGTGGTTTAAGAGACCAGTACTTGCTTTCAGTCATCTAATGAAGAATTTGATATTGAAGAAATTCAATTAATAAAGTAATTTACTGGCACTCTTTCAATAACAATAGGTATAAAACTATGATTTGCCCCACAAATTTCTGAGCATTGACCAAAAAATAATCCTGGTCGGTTAATTAGGAAGTTTGTTTGATTTAAACGTCCAGGGGTTCCATCAATTTTTACCCCTAAGGCGGGGATAGTTCATGAGTGAATAACATCAGCTGCAGTTACTAAAATTCGAATTTGTGAGTTTATAGGAAGGACAATTCGGTTATCTACGTCTAATAGTCGAAATCCATCAGCAGGCATTTCATTTGTGGGAATTATGTAGGAGTCAAATTCAATATTTAAGAAGTCTGAATATTCATAGCTTCAGTATCATTGATGTCCAATAGATTTTAATGTAATTATTGGTTCATTAATTTCATCTAATAAATATAAAAGTCGTAATGAAGGTAATGCAATAAATAAAAGGACAATAGCTGGGAGAATTGTTCAGATAATTTCAATGGTTTGTCCATGTAAGAGGAATCGATTAGTATAAGTATTAAAGAATAATATAGTTATTAAATATCCAACAAGAATTGTAATTATAATTAAAATTAATAATGTGTGATCATGAAAGAAAATTAATTGTTCTATTAATGGAGAAGCTCTATCTTGTAAGCCAAGGTTTGATCATGTTGCCATTGTTATATATATATATATATATATATATTATATATATATATATATATATATATATATATATATTCTAATAAAAGTAAAATACTTTATATATGGAGCTTAAATCCATTGCACTAGTCTGCCACATTAGAAGTTAGTTAGTAAAGGAAGTTCAGAATAGCTATGTTCTGCTGGTGGAATATTTTGGTATCATTCAATTGAAGAATTTAATTGTATAGGATAAATTACTTGACGTTGTGTGATCATACTTTCTCAAATAATAAAAAGAAAAAATAAAATACCTAGCATAGAAATTGTTGATCCAATTGTTGATACCATATTTCATGTAGTGTAGGCATCTGGATAGTCAGAGTATCGTCGAGGTATCCCGGCTAATCCTAAGAAATGTTGGGGGAAAAAAGTGATATTAACTCCAATAAACATGATAATAAATTGACTTTTTAATCATGTAGGGTTTATAGTTAATCCTGTAAATAAGGGGTATCAATGGACAAAGCCTGCTATAATAGCGAATACTGCTCCCATAGATAATACGTAATGGAAATGGGCTACTACATAATAAGTATCGTGAAGAATGATATCAATTGAAGAATTAGCTAGGACAACTCCTGTTAATCCTCCTACTGTGAATAAAAATACAAACCCTAAAGCTCAGATTAGAGCTGGAGAATATGTTAATTGTGCTCCATGTAAAGTGGCTAGTCAACTAAAAATTTTAATTCCTGTAGGAACAGCAATAATCATTGTTGCTGAAGTAAAATAAGCTCGTGTGTCTACATCTATTCCTACGGTGAATATATGGTGGGCTCATACAATAAATCCTAATAAACCCAATTGCTAGCATAGCATAAATTATACCTAATGATCCAAAGGTTTCTTTTTTACCGCATTCTTGACTAATAATATGAGAAATTATTCCGAATCCTGGTAAAATTAAAATATAAACTTCTGGGTGACCAAAGAATCAAAATAGATGTTGGTATAGAATAGGATCACCTCCTCCCGCAGGGTCAAAAAATGAAGTATTAAGATTTCGGTCAGTTAATAGTATTGTAATAGCTCCGGCTAAAACAGGGAGGGATAATAAAAGTAAAATAGCAGTGATTACTACAGATCACACAAAAAGAGGTATTCGGTCAAAAGTGATACCAGTTGAGCGTATATTAATTACTGTAGTAATAAAATTTACTGCCCCCAAAATTGATGAAATTCCGGCTAAATGTAGAGAGAAAATAGCTAGATCTACAGAAGCTCCCCCATGAGCAATTCTGAAGAAAGAGGAGGATAAACAGTTTCATCCTGTTCCAGCTCCGTTTTCTACTATACTTCTTGATAGAAGTAGTGTTAATGAAGGAGGAAGTATTCAAAATCTTATATTATTTATTCGGGGAAAGGCCATATCAGGGGCTCCTAATATAAGGGGTACTAGTCAGTTTCCAAATCCTCCAATTATGATAGGTATTACTATAAAAAAAATTATAACAAAGGCGTGGGCTGTAACGATTACATTATAAATTTGATCATCTCCAATTAGTGCACCAGGGTGTCCTAGTTCTATTCGGATTAGGATTCTTAATGAAGTTCCTACTATCCCGGCTCAAGCTCCGAAGATAAAATATAGAGTGCCAATATCTTTATGATTAGTTGAAAATAATCATTGTTGC
>OZ010651.1:10000-17634 GCA_963932195.1 Empis livida
AAATATTAAAAATAATTATATAATTGAAAGTTTAATTATTGTATAAAGAAAAAATAAATTTAATAATAGTTTATTAGTATTGTAAAAGAATATTGAAATAATTTGAAAAATTTTTATTGTAAAAGAAAATTTTATTTATTGTACCTTGTGTATCAGGGTTTATCAAATAAAAAATAAATATTTTGTTTTTCTCGATTTTAAAAGATTTAATAAATTATGTTAGTTAATGTAATAAAATTATTAAAAATAATTTATTAGAAATGAAATGTTATTCGTTTTTAAAGGTATCTAGTTTTTTAAGAAATAAATTTAATTTAGTTTTTATATTGTTATAATTTTATTTATTTTAAAATTATAAATATATAAAAATAATATTTTATGGGATAAGCTATAAAATAAATTTTTAAAAATAAATAAATTGATTTAAAAAATATATGCTTAGAAGTAGCAATTATTATTAAGGGTGTTATAATATATTTTATATTAGAAATTATTTATTTTATTTTAAATTTTTTATTAAAACTTTTATTTTAATTTTAAAAATAAATTGATAATGATAAAATTAGTATATATATATATTAATGTATAAATAATTTTATATGATAAGTTTATATAAAGAATTCGGCAAATATAATATTCGCCTGTTTAACAAAAACATGTCCTTTAGAAATAAATTTAAGGTTTGACCTGCCCACTGAAAGTTTTTTAAATGGCCGCAGTATTTTAACTGTGCAAAGGTAGCATAATCATTAGTCTTTTAATTGAAGGCTTGTATGAATGGTTGGACGAAATATTAACTGTTTCATTTAAATTTACAATAGAATTTTATTTTTTAGTTAAAAAGCTAAAATTTATTTAAAAGACGAGAAGACCCTATAGATCTTGATAATTTTTGAATTTTAATTATAAAGATTAATTAAATTATAATTTTTGAAATTATTTTATTGGGGTGATATTAAAATATATATAACTTTTAATTGTTATTAAACATTTATTTATGATTAATTGATCCATTATTAGTGATTATAAATTTAAGTTACCTTAGGGATAACAGCGTAATTTTTTTGGAGAGTTCATATCGATAAAAAAGATTGCGACCTCGATGTTGAATTAAGATAAAGTTTGGGCGCAGCCGTTCAAATTTAAAGTCTGTTCGACTTTTAGATTCTTACATGATTTGAGTTCAAACCGGCGTGAGCCAGGTTGGTTTCTATCTTTAAAAATATATAATATTTTAGTACGAAAGGGCCAAATATTAGAAATATTAATTTTTTATAGTTTGAATAAAATTAATAATTAACTATTTTGGCAGATAAATGCAATAAATTTAGAATTTATTAATGTAAAATTTTTACAAATAGTACTTGTTTTATATAGAATTGATTTTATGTATTATTGGAAGTTTATTATTAATTATTTGTGTATTAGTAGGGGTAGCTTTTTTAACTTTATTAGAGCGTAAAGTATTAGGTTATATTCAAATTCGTAAAGGGCCTAATAAAGTTGGTTTAATAGGGATTCCTCAACCTTTTTGTGATGCAATTAAGTTATTTACAAAGGAACAGACTTATCCTTTGATGTCTAATTATATTTCTTATTATTTTTCTCCTGTTTTTTCTTTGTTTTTATCATTATTAGTTTGAATATGTATGCCTATGTTTATTAAATTATATTCTTTTAATTTAGGTTTATTATTTTTTTTATGTTGTACTAGTTTAGGGGTGTATACTGTTATAATTGCTGGTTGATCTTCTAATTCTAATTATGCTTTATTAGGGGGGTTGCGGGCTGTGGCTCAAACGATTTCTTATGAAGTAAGATTGGCTTTAATTTTGTTGTCTTTTGTTTTTTTAATTGGTAGTTATAATATTGTTGATTTTATGATTTTTCAAAAAAATATTTGGTTTTTAATTATTCTTTTTCCTATAGCTTTAGTTTGATTTAGTTCTTGTTTAGCTGAAACCAATCGAACTCCTTTTGATTTTGCAGAGGGGGAGTCTGAATTAGTATCTGGGTTTAATGTAGAGTATAGAAGAGGGGGTTTTGCTTTAATTTTTTTAGCTGAATATGCTAGCATTTTATTTATAAGTATGTTATTTTGTGTTATTTTTTTAGGCGGTAATGTTTATAGAATTGATTTTTATTTAAAACTAACTTTTATAGCTTTTTTATTTATTTGAGTGCGGGGTACTTTACCTCGATTTCGTTATGATAAGTTAATGTATTTAGCTTGAAAGTGTTTTTTACCTTTTTCATTAAATTATTTAATATTTTTTATTGGGATAAAAATTTTGTTATTATCTATTTTATTGTTAATTAAAATTAGTAAAAGTTAATAGAGGACTTATACTCTATCTTATGTTTTCAAAACATATGCTTATCAAGCTCATTAACTATTTTAGTTTAATAGTTTATCTCATCATTTAGTTACTAAAGGGTTAATAATATAATATATAAAGTAAATAATTGTTAAAATTTGGCCTAGTAAAACATATGGGTCTTCTACTGGGCGGGCCCCGATTCATGTTAATAGAATTACTGTTACTAATATAATTCAAAATAGGATTTGATTAATAGGGTAGAATTGAATACCCCGAAATTTTCTAACATGTGAAAATGGCAAAATTATTAGGATGGCAATTGAAAGCACTAAAGCGATTACACCTCCTAATTTATTAGGAATAGATCGTAGAATTGCATAAGCAAATAAGAAATATCATTCTGGTTGGATATGAACAGGAGTTACTAAAGGATTAGCCGGGATAAAATTATCGGGGTCTCCTAGTAAATATGGATTGATTAAAGTTAATAATGTGAGAGCTATTAACATAATAATAAACCCTACAATATCTTTAAAAGAAAAATAAGGGTGAAATGGGATTTTATCACAATTAGAATTAATTCCTAGGGGGTTATTAGAACCTGTTTGATGAAGAAATAATAAATGAATTATGGTTATAGCGGCTACAATGAAAGGTAAAATAAAATGAAAAGTAAAAAATCGTGTTAAAGTAGCATTATCAACTGCGAATCCTCCTCATACTCATTGGACTAGGTCGGTTCCTAGAAATGGGATAGCAGAAAGTAAATTAGTAATTACAGTGGCTCCTCAAAAAGATATTTGTCCTCAAGGTAGTACATACCCGTATAAATGCTGTTCCTATAACTAAAAATAATAGAATAACACCTGCTATTCATGTAGGGGTAAATAAATAAGATCCATAATATATTCCTCGCCCTACATGAAGGTATAAGCAAATAAAAAAGAAGGATGCTCCGTTTGCGTGGAGTGTTCGTAGTAATCATCCATAGTTAACATCTCGGCAGATATGATTTACACTGTCAAAAGCTAAACTGATGTCTGCTGTATAGTGTATAGCTAAAAATAGGCCAGTAGTAATTTGAATCCCTAAGCATAGACCTAATAGGGACCCAAAATTTCATCAAGCAGAGATATTAATAGGTGCAGGTAAGTCTACTAATGCGTTATTAGCAATTTTAAACAAGGGGTGACTTGATCGTATAGGTTTGTTCATTAGTTAATTCATTAATCGTAAAGGGCCGTAGAAAACATTAGTAATTTTTACGATGGCAATTAATGAAATTAGTAAGTAATTAATAAGTAGTAGGGTTAATATATTAGTAGGAAAATTATATAATTTATTTAAATTTAAAACATTTTCATTAATATAAGAATTTATATTATAAAGTAAATTTATTTCATTGTTCATTAATGTTGAAGTAAGAGATAATTTATCTATGATGATAAAAAATAATATTATTAAAGCTATAATTGTAGCGGAGTAAATTAATAAATTTAATGAAAAAGAAAATATTTCATTTGATGCTAATGAGGTCACATAAATAAATAAAACAAGTATACCTCCTAAGAAAATAAGGAATAAAATGTAAGAAAATCAGAATGTTTTAGCTATTAATCCTGTAATTAAACAGATTAAAAATGTTTGAATTAATAGTATTAATCCTATAGCTAAAGGGTGATTTATTTGTATAAAAATAAATCTTGAAATTAAAATGACAATAGATAAGGTTATTTGAATAATATCAAGAGGTAGTTTATTTAAAATATTAATTTTGGGGATTAATGAAAAAGAAATTCTTTTCTCTTGAAGTTTTAAAAGAATTAATCTTATTTTTGATTTACAAGACCAATGTTTTAGTTAAACTATTAAAACATACTAATGATAATATGATTATATTGAAGATTGCCTATTTTTATGTTTTTAATGGGGGTTATTGTGTTTATTTCTAATCGAAAACATTTATTATCTATATTATTAAGATTAGAATTTATTGTTTTAAGTTTATTTTTTTTATTGTTTATTTATTTAAGTTTTTTAAATTATGAAAATTTTTTTAGTATAATATTTTTAACGTTTAGTGTATGTGAGGGGGCTTTAGGCCTATCTATTTTAGTTTCAATAATTCGAACTCATGGGAATGATTATTTTCAATCTTTTAGAGTTTTACAATGTTAAAGTTTTTATTTTTTATTTTATTTTTAATCCCTTTAAGTTTATTAAATAATATATTTTGAATGGTTCAAAACATGTTGTTTTTATTAAGATTTTTATTTATTATTTTAAATTATTATACTAATTATTGAATAAGTTTAAGTTATTATATAGGTTGTGATATGATTTCTTATGGCTTAATTTTATTAAGTTTATGAATTTGTACATTGATATTATTAGCAAGAGAGTCTGTAGAAAAATATGATAACTATAAAAATTTATTTATATTAAATTTATTATTATTATTGTTATTTTTATATATAACTTTTAGAAGAATAAGATTGTTTATGTTTTATTTGTTTTTTGAAAGAAGATTAATTCCTACTATATTTTTAATTTTAGGGTGAGGATATCAGCCTGAGCGGTTGCAGGCAGGGATATATCTATTATTTTATACTTTATTAGCTTCTTTGCCTATATTAGTGGCTATTTTTTATTTATATAATGATTTAAATACGGTAAATTTTTATTTGATGATTTCTAATTTATATAATTATGAAATTTTATATTTAGGTATAATTTTTGCATTTTTAGTTAAAATACCCATGTTTTTAGTTCACTTATGATTACCTAAAGCTCATGTTGAAGCCCCTGTTTCGGGATCAATAATTTTAGCTGGGATTATGTTAAAATTGGGGGGTTATGGGTTATTGCGAGTATTTTCATTTTTGCAATTAATAGGATTAAAGTTTAATTATATTTGAATTAGTATTAGATTAGTGGGGGGTGTTTTAGTTAGATTAATTTGTTTACGTCAAACAGATTTAAAGGCTTTAATTGCTTATTCTTCTGTAGCTCATATGGGAATTGTATTAAGAGGGTTAATAACGTTGACTTATTGGGGGTTATGTGGTTCTTATACATTAATAATTGCTCATGGATTATGTTCTTCTGGGCTATTTTGCTTGGCTAATATTTCTTATGAACGAATAGGGAGACGAAGTTTAATGATTAATAAGGGGTTGTTAAATTTTATACCAAGAATAGCTTTATGATGATTTTTATTAAGTTCTGCTAATATGGCAGCTCCTCCTACATTGAATTTATTGGGTGAAATTAGTTTATTAAATAGAATTGTTAGTTGATCGTGGGTTACTATAATTATGTTAGCTTTTTTATCTTTTTTTAGAGCTGCTTATTCATTGTATTTATATGCCTATAGTCAACATGGAAAGTTGTTTTCAGGCCTATATTCAATAGTGGGGGGCTATAATCGTGAATATTTGTTATTATTTTTACATTGATTTCCTTTAAATTTGTTAATTTTAAAAAGTGATATGTGTATATTATGACTATAAGTTTAAATAGTTTATGAAAATATTGATTTGTGGTGTCAAAGATATGAATTGATTCATTTTAGACCGTGAAATATTTATCTATTTGTATTATTAGTTTTATTAGATTATTTATGATTAGATTAAGCTTATTTATTATAAGTATTAATTTTTTACTAAATGAGTTAGTGATTTTTTTTGAGTGAGAAGTTGTTTCTTTAAATTCTATAAGAATTGTTATAACTTTTTTACTCGATTGAATAAGTTTAATGTTTATATCTTTTGTTTTATTAATTTCTTCTTTAGTAATTTATTATAGAAAAGAGTATATAAGTAGAGATGTAAATATTAATCGGTTTATTATGTTAGTTTTAATATTTGTTTTATCTATGATATTATTAATTATTAGCCCCAATTTAATTAGAATTTTATTAGGGTGGGATGGATTAGGTTTGGTTTCTTATTGTTTAGTTATTTATTTTCAGAATGTAAAATCTTATAATGCAGGAATATTAACTGCATTATCTAATCGAATTGGTGATGTGGCTTTATTATTGGCAATTGCTTGAATATTAAATTATGGGAGTTGAAATTATATTTTTTATATTGAATTAATAAAAACTGATTATGAAATAATAATAATTGGGGCTTTAGTGATATTGGCTGCTATAACCAAGAGTGCTCAGATTCCTTTTTCTTCATGATTACCTGCGGCTATAGCTGCTCCTACTCCCGTTTCAGCTTTAGTCCATTCATCTACATTAGTAACTGCTGGAATTTATTTATTAATTCGGTTTAATATTTTATTAGTTGATTCTTGAATAGGTAAATTATTGTTATTATTGTCTGGATTAACTATATTTATAGCGGGTTTAGGGGCGAATTTTGAGTTTGATTTAAAAAAAATTATTGCTCTTTCTACTTTAAGACAATTAGGTCTAATAATAAGTATTTTATCAATAGGGTTTTATAAATTAGCTTTTTTTCATCTATTAACTCATGCTTTATTTAAGGCTTTATTATTTATATGTGCTGGGGCCATTATTCATAACATAAATAATAATCAAGATATTCGGATAATAGGAGGGTTGTCAGTTCATATGCCTTTAACTTCTTCTTGTTTAAATGTGGCTAATTTAGCTTTATGTGGGATACCTTTTTTAGCAGGGTTTTATTCTAAGGATTTGATTTTGGAAATTGTTTCTTTATCTTATATTAATTTATTTTCATTTTTTTTATATTTTTTTTCCACCGGGTTAACAGTGTGTTATTCTTTACGGCTTGTTTATTATTCAATAACTGGGGATTTAAATTGTAGTTCTTTAAATATATTGAATGATGAAGGGTGAATTATATTAAAAGGAATATTAGGTTTATTAGTTATAAGTATTATTGGGGGAAGAATATTAAATTGATTGATTTTTCCGACTCCAATTATAGTATGTTTGCCTTACTATTTAAAATTATTAACGTTATTTGTTTGTATTGTCGGGGGTGTAATAGGTTATTATGTGTCAAATGTAAAATTATATTTTATTAATAAGTCTTTAAATTATTATTTATTTTCTAAATTTTTAGGGAGTATGTGATTTATACCTTATTTATCTACTTATGGTATTATTTTTTATCCTTTAAATTTAGGGGGTTATGTGTACAAAAGTTTTGATCAAGGTTGATCTGAGTATTTCGGAGCTCAGCAGTTATACAATTATTTGGTTAGTATATCAAAATTGAATCAATCAATTCAAAATAATAATTTAAAAATTTACTTGTTGATATTTGTTTTATGAGTTATCCTTTTATTAAGTTTGATTTTATTTATATA